>JASGXE010006939.1:0-29791 GCA_030068105.1 Sinentomon sp. SZTP_YWyxl | reverse complement strand
TAAAAGGTTTGCTACACACATCAATGCAAAAGTGACGTGTTGAGATGATTTGAATTTGAAAGGGGCAAATGGAAAGCGGCTTTGCTGGATTTTTACCCCTAAAATCAAAGGGTTTGCTCACACACATGCAAAAGTGGACGTTGAGATGATTTGAATTTGAAAGGGGCAAATGCAGAAAAGCGGCTTTTGCTGGATTTTTACCCCTTAAAATCTTAAAAGGTTTGCTACACACATCAATGCAAAAGTGGACGTGTTGAGATGATTTGAATTTGAAAGGGGCAAATGTGGAAAGCGGCATTTGCTGGAGTTTTATCCCCTAAAATCTTAAAGGGTTTGCTACACACATCACTGCAAAAGTGGACGTGTTGAGATGATTTGAATTTGAAAGGGGCAAATGTAGAAAAGCGGCTTTCTGTATTTTTACCCCTTAAAATCAAAGGGTTTGCTACACACATCAATGCAAAAGTGGACGTGTTGAGATGATTTGAATTTGAAAGGGGCAAATGTGAAAGCGGCTTTGCTGGATTTTACCCCTTAAAATCTTAAAGGGTTTGCTACACACATCAATGCAAAAGTGGACGTTTTGAGATGATTTGAATTTGAAAGGGGCAAATGTGGAAAAGCAGCTTTTGCTGGATTTTTACCCCTTAAAATCTTAAAGGGTTTTCTACACACATCACTGCAAAAGTGGACGTGTTGAGATGATTTGAATTTGAAGGGGGCAAATGTAGAAAAGCTGATTTTGCTGGATTTTTACCCCTTAAAATCTTAAAAGGTTTGCTACACACATCAATGCAAAAGTGGACGTGTTGAGATGATTTGAATTTGAAAGGGGCAAATGTGGAAAGCGGCATTTGCTGGAGTTTTATCCCCTAAAATCTTAAAGGGTTTGCTACACACATCACTGCAAAAGTGGACGTGTTGAGATGATTTGAATTTGAAAGGGGCAAATGCAGAAAAGCGGCTTTTGCTGGATTTTTACCCCTTAAAATCTTAAAGGGTTTGCTACACACATCAATGCAAAAGTGGACGTGTTGAGATGATTTGAATTTGAAAGGGGCAAATGCAGAAAAGCGGCTTTTGCTGGATTTTTACCCCTTAAAATCAGAAAGGGTTTGCTACACACATCAATGCAAAAGTGGACGTGTTGAGATGATTTGAATTTGAAAGGGGCAAATGCAGAAAAGCGGCTTTTGCTGGATTTTTACCCCTTAAAATCTTAAAAGGTTTGCTACACACATCAATGCAAAAGTGGACGTGTTGAGATGATTTGAATTTGAAAGGGGCAAATGTGGAAAGCGGCATTTGCTGGATTTTTACCCCTTAAAATCTTAAAGGGTTTGCTACACACATCAATGCAAAAGTGGACGTGTTGAGATGATTTGAATTTGAAAGGGGCAAATGTGGAAAAGCGGCTTTTGCTGGATTTTTACCCCTTGAAATCTTAAAGGGTTTGCTACACACATCAATGCAAAAGTGGACGTGTTGAGATGATTTGAATTTGAAAGGGGCAAATGTAGAAAAGCGGCTTTTGCTGGATTTTTACCCCTTAAAATCTTAAAAGGTTTGCTACACACATCAATGCAAAAGTGGACGTGTTGAGATGATTTGAATTTGAAAGGGGCAAATGTGGAAAAGCGGCTTTTGCTGGATTTTTACCCCTTAAAATCTTAAAGGTTTGCTACACACATCAATGCAAAAGTGGACGTGTTGAGATGATTTGAATTTGAAAGGGGCAAATGTGGAAAAGCGGCTTTGCTGGATTTTTACCCCTTAAAATCTTAAAAGGGTTTGCTACACACATCAATGCAAAAGTGGACGTGTTGAGATGATTTGAATTTGAAAGGGGCAAATGCAGAAAAGCGGCTTTTGCTGGATTTTTACCCCTTAAAATCAAAGGGTTTGCTACACACATCAATGCAAAAGTGGACGTGTTGAGATGATTTGAATTGAAAGGGGCAAATGCAGAAAAGCGGCTTTTGCTGGATTTTTACCCCTTAAAATCTTAAAGGTTTGCTACACACATCAATGCAAAAGTGGACGTTTGAGATGATTTGAATTTGAAAGGGGCAAATGGAAAAGCGGCTTTTGCTGGATTTTTACCCCTTAAAATCTTAAAGGTTTGCTACACACATCAATGCAAAAGTGGACGTGTTGAGATGATTTGAAATTGAAAGGGGCAAATGTGGAAAGCGGCATTTGCTGGATTTTTACCCCTTAAAATCTTAAAGGGTTTGCTACACACATCAATGCAAAAGTGGACGTGTTGAGATGATTTGAATTTGAAAGGGGCAAATGTGGAAAAGCGGCTTTTGCTGGATTTTACCCCTTAAAATCTTAAAGGGTTTGCTACACACATCACTGCAAAAGTGGACGTGTTGAGATGATTTGAATTTGAACGGGGCAAATGCAGAAAAGCGGCTTTTGCTGGATTTTTACCACTTAAAATCAGAAAGGGTTTGCTACACACATCAATGCAAAAGTGGACGTGTTGAGATGATTTGAATATGAAAGGGGCAAATGCAGAAAAGCGGCTTTTTGCTGGATTTTTACCCCTTAAAATCAGAAAAGGTTTGCTGCACACATCAATGCAAAAGTGGACGTGTTGAGATGATTTGAATTTGAAAGGGGCAAATGCAGAAAAGCGGCTTTTGCTGGATTTTTACCCCTTAAAATCTTAAAAGGTTTGCTACACACATCAATGCAAAAGTGGACGTGTTGAGATGATTTGAAATTGAAAGGGGCAAATGTGGAAAGCGGCATTTGCTGGATTTTTACCCCTTGAAATCTTAAAGTGTTTGCTACACACATCAATGCAAAAGTGGACGTGTTGAGATGATTTGAATTTGAAAGGGGCAAATGTGGAAAGCGGCTTTTGCTGGATTTTTACCCTTAAAATCTCAAAGGGTTTGCTACACACATCACTGCAAAAGTGGACGTGTTGAGATGATTTGAATTTGAAAGGGGCAAATGTGGAAAAGCGGCTTTTGCTGGATTTTTACCCCTTAAAATCTTAAAGGGTTTGCTACACACATCAATGCAAAAGTGGACGTGTTGAGATGATTTGAATTTGAAAGGGGCAAATGTGGAAAGCGGCATTTGCTGGATTTTTACCCCTTGAAATCTTAAAGGGTTTGCTACACACATCACTGCAAAAGTGGACGTGTTGAGATGATTTGAATTTGAAAGGGGCAAATGTAGAAAAGCGGCTTTTGCTGGATTTTTACCCCTTGAAATCTTAAAGGGTTTGCTACACACATCACTGCAAAAGTGGACGTGTTGAGATGATTTGAATTTGAAAGGGGCAAATGTAGAAAAGCGGCTTTTGCTGGATTTTTACCCCTTAAAATCTTAAACGTTCTGCTACACACATCAATGCAAAAGTGGACGTGTTGAGATGATTTGAATTTGAAAGGGGCAAATGTGGAAAAGCGGCTTTTGCTGGATTTTTATCCCTTAAAATCTTAAAGGGTTTGCTACACACATCAATGCAAAAGTGGACGTGTTTAGATGATTTGAATTTGAAAGGGGCAAATGTAGAAAAGCGGCTTTTGCTGGATTGTTACCCCTTAAAATCTTAAACGGTCTGCTACACACATCAATGCAAAAGTGGACGTGTTGAGATGATTTGAATTTGAAAGGGGCAAATGCAGAAAAGCGGCTTTTGATGGATTTTTACCCCTTAAAATCTTAAACGTTCTGCTACACACATTAATGCAAAAGTGGACGTGTTGAGATGATTTGAATTTGAAAGGGGCAAATGTGGAAAAGCGGCTTTTGCTGGATTTTTATCCCTTGAAATCAGAAAGGGTTTGCTACACACATCAATGCAAAGTGGACGTGTTGAGATGATTTGAATTTGAAAGGGGCAAATGTAGAAAAGCGGCTTTTGCTGGATTTTTACCCCTTAAAATCTGAAACGGTCTGCTACACACATCAATGCAAAAGTGGACGTGTTGAGATGATTTGAATTTGAAAGGGGCAAATGCAGAAAAGCGGCTTTTGCTGGATTTTTATCCCTTGAAACCAGGAAGGGTTTGCTATACACATCACTGCAAAAGTGGACGTGTTGAGATGATTTGAATTTGAAAGGGGCAAATGTAGAAATAAGCGGTTTTTGCTGGATTGTTACCCCTTAAAATCGTAAAGGGTCACACATCACTGCAAAAGTGGACGTGTTCAGATGATTTAAATTTGAAAGGGGCAAATGCGGAAAAGCTGATTTTGCTGCATTTTACACCATAAAAATTTTAAAGGGTTCACTACACACATCACAGCAAAATACGACGTGTTGATATGATTTGAAATTCAAAGGGGCAAATGTGGAAAAGCGGCTTTTGCTGGATTTTTATATATCGCGGGGTTTCTTCCACCGAAAGTGCGTGTTGCTCTGGAGGAGATTAAATTCCAAAACCGAAAACATTGCGCACTTTTGAATGCCCAAAGGACTTCCAAATATAATGTGACCAACTTTTTTCCTTCTCTTACACGCGGATACAACAATTGCATAGGACACAGGGATCCAAACGCGTTTGAATAATGAATTGATGTTTAGAGAACAACTAAATTCTGTTCGGCACTTGCATAGTCAAATTGTTGCTGTGTTATGTTAGTCTGTCCTGCACATACGCCGCAAGTATCCACAAATCGACAAAAAGTATCTTTTTTAACATTAATTACTTCATTTCAAATGAATTCAATGACCCATCTGTGACCCATCGGCAGTTGCCCGCTCAACATTAACCGCGCGTTGCACCACCTGACCTCGAGATGTGACTGGGTTTTTCTGTGGTAACCTTTTTACGAGCATTTCGCTTGTTTCCTTGGCTCGGAAAGCGGTGTTGAGTCAACATTTCTGTACCAAAAGAGAAAATGGTCCCCTGTGCGCTTGCACCAAAAGAGAAACTGGTGTTTTGCACACCAGCGATCAAACCATTGCCCGCTTCTCAAATTGCAATCCAATCCTTTTAAGATGGCACTGCAGAGAAAGGGCGTTTTGTTAAGCCCCGAGCTCTTTCAGAAACAGGTTCGTTATTGTGTCCTCTTGAACATTTGGCAGGACCTTCTTGTGGCTCTTCATCCAATTTAAACACTAGAGGCATTCTGTTCTCGTTTCGACCTTGTCTCTAATAAACGAAGCTGGACTTGCAGTAACGTGTTCTTCGGGATATCTCTTTCGAACAAAAGCCCAGTAAAATAAAACTTAGCAACACGCCCAGAAGGCATTAGCAGTATTTCACGATTAGTCTCCGAAACATATGATCAGGAACTGGAACGGAGTGCACACTGGATCCGGTGCTTGTAAATATTTCTAGCTTTGCCCGAGTGCTGCATTATTTGGTGTGCTATAGGTATTGGAATGACCTTTTTCTCATTTTAAGTCATATCTCGGTGTGCTTGGAAAGTGATGGAATGGTTCCGAAGAGATTTGAGAGCGTCTTTTGATGCAGATTCATGTCAATCCTGGCAGCCCAATTAAGCCGCACACATCGAGATGTGGGTGAGCTGAATTTTCCCGTCTCAGCCATCCATAAATGCTGGTGGCTGAATGATCTTGTTTTTGTCGTTTCATTGCTGTCATGACTTTTTTTTTATTTTATTCAGCATAAGGACAGCAACAAGGAATTGGCTGCTGTTTAAAGCATGTAACAAGGCATTATAGTCAAGTTAGTAAACAATCAGAAGAATAAAATATGAAACGAAGCAAAAGCAGGAAAATGGAATCGGTACGTATAAAAGGATGTCAGATGCAAGAAATGTCAAAATGCCAGAACGATGAATAAAAAGAAAAAAAGAGAAATTAGTGCTACTCCGTGGAGTGATAACCGTTAAGTGAGGCTAACTGAGCAACCCAACTTCAATCCTCTCTGTTACAGCTATGATGATAGGAGATCCACGAGGTATGTTGTTCCAACACGAGATAACCAATGGATAACTTCCCATGGGTTCCACAAAAGTGTCAATGGCAGATGCCGAGATGTTCATGTTAAAGCCGGATGTTCGTTAAAATTCATTTCAATTATCGACGGCACAGTTCTTTACATATTGAACTACGAATATTTCCTCTTTTGGGTGAAATTCATGCGTTGCACGTATCGTCAAACTGGAGACCGAGTGAAACTCGAATGATCTCATTTCCAGGTGTCCAAGCAATTGACGAAGGCACAGACTCGACTTTAACTACAGCAAAACACATGGGGCGCATGGCAAAACCATGTCAAAAATATGATGGAATCTTTTGAAAAAGATAAAAAACCATACAGCAATTCCATGGCGAAAAATGTGGGGCCGAAAGCTCAAGGAGTTTCCATGTGAAATCCATAGCTTTTTTGCCATGGAAAAGCAACGACATTACCCGTAAGGGATGGTAACGGATCCGAACTTTCTGAATCGACTTACTCCAAACAAAAGAGCAACTTTCAAGCCCCTGATCACATTACAATAGGCTGCTGTAATTCGGCTTTTGAATAACTAACGCTGATGGGACATTGTCCGTTCAGCTGCCTTCCAGTGTTGATTGGCCCTGATTTTATTACAGCTGCAAGCAGATGTATCGTTCTTCGCATTGTATTAGTTCGACGGTTTGGGCACTTGAAATATTGGCATTGGTTCAAGCTGGCATGCAGACGATCGGGCGCCTAGTGGCAAAGGATTTGATAAAAGTTCCGCAGATTAGTACCAATTCTTCCGTTGGACGCGCGAAGATATTGTGGGTTGCCGTATGACCGTGTAACCAAGAACCTACCAAAAATGCGATGATGTCTCCAAAGGACGTAGCCCATCGAACCCGTTTTCCGTTTGGTTTTGCAGGATTGCGCAGGGCTCTTCAACTCGTGTAGAACTTCAGAAAGGGCCTGTAGACACCAAATTCCTTGCCAAAAGAGAGCCAAGGGATCTGTCCCTTGGCTCTCAAGAGATTTGGATCTGTCCAACTTGCCAGCAAAAAACGAGCAGCAATCTCACATCTTCCACATCACTATCCGCTTCACTTCCTTATGTTAGTTCTCCAAATTACTCAAAAACCAGCCAAGTTCATCCTGAATGTTTTGGAAAACTGACTGAAGTTCTCTCCCTTCTTGAGGAACTTCGCAGGAACGTTGACGAGATAAAGGGCGAAGTGGCATCTCACATTGCCTTGTGCTCCTCAAACATCTCGGATTTGGGTACAAAACTAGACGTTTACTCAACCCAAGTGACCCAGGTAGCTGCTTGTATTGGAGACTTGCCTAACGGGCAACCCGGTTCAAATTGCCTCCGCACTGGTTCCAACCACTCCGGCACATCTTCGCAGTGCAATCCCCAAACTCCCTGCGATGCAGATGACTTCCTCGATCGGAACTTTAGCAGTCAATTATCATTTGCTGGCTTTGACAAAACAGTGACCGAAGCTGGGTTAGCCTGCAGTGCACCACTTCCCGAAAACAATCGTTCCACGAGGGTGCAGGCGTTGTCTGACATTAAGTTTCCGGACTCCTTTGTGCCATTCAAGTCGCCTATCTATTCAGGGCGTCTTGGCGCAAGAAATTTGGTCATTGGTGACTCTATCACACGCCATGTCACCAAAGGTACCTGCCCTGACCTCGATGACTGCCTGACAATAACCTTTCCTGGAGCCACCATCAAAGACATTGATCAATTTCTCTCCCGGTCTGATTTCGTTCGCCATGGTCTAAAGTCTGTCACGTTCCACATTGGCTCCAATGACTTATCTCAACGTTGCAAGCCATCAGTTCTGACCGCTCGATACGAAGGACTAATGCGTACGCTGATGGCTAAAGAGTGTTCAGTGACAGTAGGATTTTCTGCTATCCTTCAGCGTTACGATGTGCCGATCCCCATCATCTATCGTGCAAATACTCACTTTCCATGCTCTGCCAGGAACATGGTTTTCACTTCATTGATGCGAATCATCAGTTCGACAGAAATTGGTGGTCGAAGGACAAAATCCATTTGAACTGGAGAGGAAACATATCTTTCTCCAAGATCATCAGCAGTTTGGTCCACGAAATGCAAGTGTCAGGAGATCCTCACATGGATGAAGCGTTGACAGCCAATCCGAATGTCGGTAACCTTTTAATTTCTTTTTTATCGTGTCTGTCCAGCTTTGCAATGGGACGGCAGAGAGTCGGGCCGCCTTTGAACAGCTAAACAAAATCCTGGAATCACAATGCAATTTCTTATCACTTTTGTTGTTGATAGTCATTGCTTCCATTGTTTGCCCACGTTTTTTGACATTTTTGCATCGTCCAAATCAAACACATCGACGTTCGCGCGGCGTCTGCCTCGCACTTGAATGCAAAAATTGCTGCCTTTCGGTGTGTTTTCGTTGCATGTGCACTCACGATAATTGTCCACATCTGTGCACTCTGAAGCTGTGTTGCTTGCTTTTGACTGGTTTGACATCTTTTGCCTCAGCAAAGCTCCAGATCGCTGACCGTCTGGACAGTTTTCGTCAAAGTGCAAATGCGTCCGTTAACCATCTCAGCACCTGTTTTCGTGGCCTCCCTATAAGTAGTCTAAAGTTTCGCCGTGCTCTTCAGCTCTAGGCTATTTTGAGGTTAATAAATCTACCCTAAATTTCCTATTCCCTTTGGAAGTATAATGTATAGAGCTGACTAAACGCGCCAACTGTTGCTGTGGCGAGGGTTGGCGGGATCGCGCAGCCCGCGCGTCGCCTTTTGCGGTTAGAATGTCACCGGGAGTGGAAAGCCTTCAGACCTTTCTCTTCGAGAGAACAGGAAATAATTGTGAAGTGGAACCCAAGCCCTGAGAAGCTTGTGGCTCAGGATTTTACACCGTTTTACGCGGAGAATTTAAAACGACTCTTTGGGATGAAATGTGCCCTGATGTATACCCACACGTGCATTTTTCATGTGACCTCTCCGCCACTGCTAAAAATATATTCACAAAAAAGTCAAAATGGGGAAAGTGCGCTGACTGAGGTAATGAGCTCCAAGCGGGTGCCAGGACCCATGAATTTTGTTCATGTTTTTGGTTGAGTAGATCAGAGCGTTTTCTTCCGCCTTATTCTCTCCCCTGATGACAAATCACGACATATTTCCGTTTTAACAAAATACGAAAATGAAAAATTATTCCCAATACCTTGAATGGAATTTCAAGCTTTTCACATTCTTTTTTAAGAAAGGTGCAAAAACTCATGGAAAGTAATTTTCGTCAAAAGTGGTCAAGGGCTAGGATATTCGTATATTATGTGGGTTTCTAAATTTGACCTTTTGTGTTGGCCAACCCGTGGACTTCTCTAATTCCTTGAAATGTATAAGCGTCCTTTTTGATTAAACTATTGGGAAGACACTCACATTCAATGTCAACTGAACTCACAGATGTGCTTGTGATCTCGATAGAACTCACGGATGGCGTTGCTCATACTCGTTCGGCGAGCCTCATGCGACTTGAACTGGAAATGCTGATACGTGGTCTCCCCCTCCCGGGTGTATGGGTAAGATTGCTCACCAAAGTCAAGGAAAGCCAATTGAAGTTGTATTGAGTTCCTTGGGAACCCCTCCCCGACCCTCACAACGATCAAGAAGCTTCGCAAACACGAATCAAATGTTTGTCACTCATTGCGCCTAACTGATTCAAGGAGTATGCAACAAACATCACATAAGTAAAACCCGATTGCAGCTTTGTAGAAGATTCAGGAGCACAATCAACAAGAAATCATTTTTGATGGCTCTGCGAAGGGAAATCCATCAACGCGCTGAGGAGAGGGTTAGAGGGCGCCTCATTAGAATATTTGATATTGAATTTTTCATCGGAAGAACCCAGCGGCAATCCCTCTGGCGGTCCTACGAAACAACAATCAAACAGCAGCAAGAAATCCAGTTTCGGGTATGGGCTGCAAAGGCAATTATTCGCAATCGCTGATGCCACACAGACTGCTCGTCCTCATCATTGATGAGACATTGCCAGAGTAATCTTCATTTTGGTTTAGACACAACGCCCGTGGGGCTGTTTCGGTACCATGAGTACCATCTATACGTTTCAAAAAATGGAAAACAACTGTTTGGGAGCTGAATTCTCAACACCTGAATCCAAAATGTTGCGGCAATTATTTCGAACCAACAAATTTTAAACATGTTCCAGTTAGTTTCAACTAGGGTCATTTAAATGCCACAACGCGACTTGCTGCGTTGACTAAAAACACGTTTGTGTTTTCTCAACATGCTTCCTCGATAAGTCACAAGAACAAGTATGAAAATAAACCGGTGGGCTTTGAAACATTTAAGCACCAACAATCCACCCGACAAACCTATCTGTGCAAAATAAAATCGGAACTTCGAGCAACACACTACCTGGTAATAAAAGATAAGCGAGTGCAAAATTCGCTTGGTCGAAATCGCTTATTGATTCTTGTTGTTATGCTTTTTGAAACTCTGAGAATGTGTAAGCAAAGTTCCGAAAACCTCAAGGAGCGAAAATTTTAAAATCCTTATCAGATGGATTTCCGCAAAATCGTGTTGGGTTGCGAAAGACTGCCAAACAATGATCATATTCAATCGTCTTCAGCACCGATAATCGGAAAAGTGCGCTTCAATAGGTATTTGAAATGAAAACAATGTTTTTCGCATGATGGGGAAAATGGCCCCGCGTATACAAAGTACCTGCAATCTCAGGTTTTGGGAACATTACAGTCATCGTCCACGAGTGACACCAGCGTTTTCAGTGGATCACACATGAAAATCGGTCAAGAGCGTTGAAAAAGGAACATTTCTCTGGTTTGTAATATCGAGTATTTTACAGCGAGATGCTGGCTATCCTGCTTTTGAGTAACTTTTGAAGGGTGCTGTCTATTGGAAGTTTCGACCATCTCAAGCACGGCTGGTTCGCTGGTTGGAAACCGCGCACTGGAGAGTTACGAAGCCACGTAACGAACAAGAGACGCATGCTCTCCAGTCGACCTTAGCCGTAGGTACTAATTTCATTCCATTTGTTTTCTCGGTGTTATGGCCTGTTGTTTTCTCGGTGTTATGGCCTGAGCTCCATACCCCGAACACCACCAATCCATTTGGGACTGGGCTCGACCAAAATCATGTATAGCGACCAAAATCATGTATGGCGACGGCGGAACTAATGTACTCATGTAAAAAATTGCGACTGTTCAGATTTCGGCAAAAACTCTTTGCTGCAGAAATTAAAGATCCTCTTCTATTACCGAGGTCAAAATCTGACACCTGTATAGAAAGCTTTGTTGCAGTCTGGCGCTTTTATTTCTACCGCCTGCATAAGAATAAAAAGAAAGAAAAAAATTTTCGGAGGCAACAGTTAAATGGGAAAAACACATGCATGGGTACATTAATTCCGCAGCTACTATACACTGCCTGGCTGACAAAGGTGTAGCCCATGCTGGATCCGACTGGTCGTGACATCGCCTACAACATTAGCAAGGGTCAACGAGCGATATGGCGAGTCTCCTTCACATGTTCCTGCTACAATTCCGAAATTCATCGGTCCAGTTAAAAGGGTTTTCCCACTTTGGACTTGACGCTTTAATTGTGACGACGAAGTCTCGCCAACATTCCAGTTGGAGCAATACAGTTTTTCCCCACCCTGTACTCATCTCTCCTCTCTCTATGGCCTCTTCTCTCTATCGCTCTCTCTCCAACAATTCTCTCTCTCTCTCTCTCTCTCTCTCTCTCTCTCCCCTCTCTCTCTCTTTCTCTCTCTCTCTCTCGCTCTCTCTCACTCTCTCACTCTCTCTCTCACTCTCTCTATCTCTCTCTCCCTCTCTCCCTCTCTCTATCTCTCTCTCCCTCTCTCTAACTCTCTCTCTCACTCTATCTCACTAGTTTTGTCACGGCTCATAAACGACTAAGGTATTTGGTGAGGTCGCCCAACATGGGTTGAGGGCGCGGAAGACCTGAGGGACACATTCCAACGGAGAGTTATGCGGTTCCTGCATGTATGTATAGGTCTATTTGACTCACCGTAATCGAGTAGCTGTTCGTTTCATTGCGGTGCAAACACCTGCATATACAATATGTATAGGTAGGAAAAGGTGAATTAATGAGATTTGGATTTGGTTTTCCCCTTTGAATTCCGTTCCACGTTTTCGATTTAATTTGGACTTCTTGGTTGCAGCTTTTATTTCCAGAGTGATCCGAAAGTCACGTTACAATGAATGACGCTTGTCCACGGCCGCCCTAAGAAGATTTGAATACAGAGCATGTATGATTCGACTTTTTCTGGGTTTTCACGATACGTAACGTGCCCCTCACCGCCGACGAAAAAACACTGCAGTCAGAGTTCGTTGGTCATTTAGCCGGAAACTGTGGACTGTTCTGTACAAGGTATTGGATGCTGCGGACAATTGCGGAGCTGTCATCCCAGCTATCAAAAGCTACCGCAGCTACCTGTGCCATTTATTTTGAAATGTTTTATAGAATCTCAGAAAGTTGAAGTGTTCTGTCGTAACAGAACTAGCTCTATTGCTGAGCTTGCTCAGCAAAGTATGCGACTGCAGCACTATAGAGTTTTATTCTGTATGAAACTGAATGAAGGAAAGTGATGGCCCTCTTTTAAGTTGGAAAACTTTCCAAGAAAGATTATCGCGGTAGGATAGGTGGACAGGTGTCAGGATTTGACGAAGGAAGCGACCTTCTCTCACGGGAAATGTTGCACCTGCGGGGAAACAGTTCTGCGAATGATAAATTTCGCCAGGAAAAATTTATAAACGCCCCGACAAAAATACCCGTTTTCCAAGAGCCATAGCAAATGGAAATGGCCCGGTGTTGCCATGGGATTACATTTCGGTTTCACGAAGGGTGTCATCTCCTTTTATCCCCACTCAGAAACGGATATCAGGTGGAAAAGAACAAAATACTCTTTATTTTTCTTTCCAGCGATAATCTGCGGATGCAGCCCTTTTCTCTATGCCCATACAGCCTATTATTGAAAGAATTGTTTCACTATTCTCCCTCTAGATTTTTTTTTTATGAAAAATATTGTGTGTACACTGAAAAAAATTAAAAGACATTTCTGTGGGAAGAATAGAAAGTACTAACCTATGCGAAAGGTGTGACGTGGAATCTTCTTCGACAAAAAAGAAGCTTGCGTGCAATCCAGGAGTTTGGAATGTGTGAATACATGTTGTCCCCTGAATCGGCATGCATGAATATGTGCTATTTCCGAAACAGGACTTCCACATGTGTGCTTCGGTGCGAAAAGTAGAACTTCACAAATTCGCAAACTCATTCCAAGATCCTTTCACCTGTCATCTGCCCCGTCCTCTGATTTTCCATTTAACTGCTGCGCAGCGGCATCCATTTGAAATCCATGGCGCTTGACTGCTGTGCAATATATGTCAGTGTTAAATAGCGGTAACTTATTCCAATTCCAAGGAAAGAGAGCAGGATTTATGGCGATTTTCGGCTCAATAGAACATGAACGCTACGTTTGGCCAACGTTAAGCTATCATGAGAAAATGGTTACTTCATCGCGACTGATGACTGAACGTGGACACTCCCTTGAACTGTCAGTGCACTTTTTGACTCGCTGACATGATTAGAGTAACCACCTTTACACCAGCAGGACATTGTTATGGGCGTCCACGCTACAAAGAAGGCTATGAGATATTCAAGCAGAGGGATTTTTTTGTCGCAGGACCATCATCCAAATTAGTTACTAATTTTCGTGACATCATATGAGATGGATGTGTGACAGTGATATTGATACCACTTTCTGGGAAGAGTACAAAATTGTTGTCATAGCCTTTGCCAATCATAATGCTTTCGAACTGATATTTGGAACACATGACTTTCCCCCATTCCCTTTGTTTTTCCAATATAGCAGCACTTGATGGTGTCACCGGCGCCCCAGAATTACAGCTTCATCTGGTACATTCTGGGCAACGTAATTTTTTATTATACGCTTCCAAGACATCAATACCGTCTCCAAAGTACAGTCCATGTGCACTTCCCCATAAAGTGTTACAGACTGATGTGCATGACGATAACCCCACATGAGCTTTTTACTATTTGTGGAAATGTAAAGATTTGCCAGCGATAGGTCAATTGCCCTTCCGAAAATCATTGCGCCTTAGCCTTCCAGCTATAAGCATTATAATACGCAAAGCTATTTCTCAGCACTCGTATCTTTATGCATGGGGCTTAAATTGAGTTGTGTCACGCGGAGGGAACGGCGTGTTTCCCTGACTTTTTGCAATGTTCCCCCTAATCGGTTTCCTGAAAACTGCACAGTTCGTACTGTCCATACAACTCGCATACGGGCACACCTCATGTATTTTTGACACACGAAAATGTTTTTGACATAATTATTTCCCCTGCCGTTTCTTTCGGGATGTCTTTCGTGATGATTGAGTTTCAGTCTGGATACGATCATCTCCGTCTGGAGCGCATAATCCCTCTTTCAGTATGGCAAATCATGTCCTTCATAAATAAAATTGTCCAGACAGATGCAGTTTGTTTTTAACAGTGTGTAGAAATGGGATGATAAAGGCTAAAAGGAAAAAAAAGGCGCAAATCATGAGACCGTTCACCTGCGGGACGGCCTCGCCTGAACTCCCAACCCTCTCGAACTTCTCAACGAGTACCATCTGCAGCTTTTTCGTTATGGATGTTTATCCTAGGATTATTGGTCATTGGCCTGAGGGCCTGGGGGAGAGTGCGAGCTGCAATTGCACAATTATTGAACGACGAAAATATGCTTGGCACCCACTGCAGAGGCAGACTCTGAGAAGGATTGCGTTGTTCATTTCTTTCTTATAGCTGTGCTTACTTTTGAAGAAAATTTTGAAAATAACAAGGACAATCACCTCACTATACAATGGGATTATAGGCCTATACCCCGTATTCATGGTGGAATTAATATTCAGAAAAATATAATGAGATTGTAACACGTGGGAACTTAATAGGAACTTTAATTTCTGTGCATTCGGCAGTTGCATAATGCGGCCGAATTCCCCATTGCAATTCACCCTCAGGTTCAACTCAATAGCCAATTCAATGGCTAGATTTGTGTTGCGAAAGGGTGAGTTGCACTGGGGAATATACGGCCGATAATAGTGTTTGAACAGAGAAGAAAAAATGTTTTGAGGGAATGTTCCACAATAATTCATCTTCTCTGTTCTGCAACAACTGTTCATCTTTGCCCTGTTTACAGCAGGTTGATAGTCACATGTCCTCACGATCTTTCAGGGTCTATTCTCTTTACACGAATAGAAAAAATATTTTTTTAAGCTATTTGCCTGCAGCAGTTTTTGCCCAAACAGCCTATACCTAATGAATGGTGATCCGAATAAATAAATCCTGCTGGGTGCAACGCGAAGAATGGTGAAAAGCACTACCATGACTGAATTTATCCTGCTGGATGTTACGCGAAGAATGCATTGTTGCATTCTTGTAGGTACTTTTACTTCTGCCTCGAATTAATAAATGCTGCTGCGGCTGCAACAGGAATACTCTGTTCACACTGGATTACTTTACTTTGCTATAGCAATTTGCTTTTGAAAAATGCCGACACGCAAATATGCGTTGGACACCCCTGTATGTTCCTTCAATGTGAAGCTTTCTGCTTGCCTTCGTTAAATGTATTCGATATTTTAGGACGGGGTAAAACACATGCCGGGATAGCTCAGTTGGTAAGAGAGTCGTGCAAGTGATATGAAGGCGGTTAGTTCGAGTCCCGGTTCTGACAGATTTTTTCACTTCGTGAAATAAATATTATTTCTGACATTCCCAATTATTGAAACCATTTTTTGTTCCCGGTGGCTGGGTTGGGTTTCCTCGCATGCAATTTTTTTTCGAATTCACGCGAATGGAGCTGTTCTGCACTTTTCCTTTTCCAACACGGAGACCTTTGCATTTTGGCATATGCCTTCGTTTTTTAAGTTTGATGAAGGTACCGCCAAGATTCAACAGACATACCGCATTTTAGCGTCATCGCCCGATTGGATCCTCTCCTGGTACATTTTTTAACTTTGACGAAAGTACCGCCAAGATTCAACAGACATACCGCATTTTGGTGTCATCGCCCGATTGGATCCTCTCCTGGTAATTTTTTTAAGTTTGTCGAAGGTACCGCCAAGATTCAACAGACATACCGCATTTTAGCGTCATCGCCCGATTGGATCCTCTCCTGGTACATTTTTTAACTTTGACGAAAGTACCGCCAAGATTCAACAGACATACCGCATTTTGGCGTCATCATTGGATCCTCTCCTGGTACATTTTTTAATTTTGACGAAAGTACCGCCAAGATTCAACAGACATACCGCATTTTGGTGTCATCGCCCGATTGGATCCTCTCCTGGTAATTTTTTTAAGTTTGACGAAGGTACCGCCAAGATTCAACAGACATACAGCATTTTAGCGTCATCGCCCGATTGGATCCTCTCCTGGTACATTTTTTAACTTTGACGAAAGTACCGCCAAGATTCAACAGACATACCGCATTTTGGCGTCATCATTGGATCCTCTCCTGGTACATTTTTTAATTTTGACGAAGGTACCGCCAAGATTCAACAGACATACCGCATTTTGGCGTCATCATTGGATCCTCTCCTGGTACATTTTTTAACTTTGACGAAAGTACCGCCAAGATTCAACAGACATACCGCATTTTGGTGTCATCGCCCGATTGGATCCTCTCCTGGTAATTTTTTTAAGTTTGACGAAGGTACCGCCAAGATTCAACAGACATACCGCATTTTAGCGTCATCGCCCGATTGGATCCTCTCCTGGTACATTTTTTAACTTTGACGAAAGTACCGCCAAGATTCAACAGACATACCGCATTTTGGCGTCATCATTGGATCCTCTCCTGGTACATTTTTTAATTTTGACGAAAGTACCGCCAAGATTCAACAGACATACCGCATTTTGGTGTCATCGCCTGATTGGATCCTCTCCTGGTACATTTTTTAACTTTGACGAAAGTACCGCCAAGATTCAACAGACACACCGCATTTTAGCGTCATCGCGCGATTGTATCCCCGCAGTACATTTTTGAACTTTGACGAAAGTGCATCGCAAGAGAAAGGGACGGTTTTGTTTTCCGAAGATATTGTTCGGGTAAACAATCGAGCATCGTCGCTTAATAGCGAAAACCTTTTAAGATAAAATGCCACCGAGGCCTGTTTTAGAGAATCGCTTCGATCAATCATGGACACAGCAGGCCTGCAGAGCGGAACATTATTTATTAGGCAGAAACTGGCGGCGCACATCGCGTGCAATTCCCAAAAGCCATTAATAAATTGAAGGACAGTATCAAGAAGGAAGGTCGAGGCGTCATTTCTCTGCTCAAGCAGTCCTGAAGATGCACTACTAATTTCATGGTGTGAGGGGGTGTCTTCAGCTTTCATCAAATGTTTTGTGCCTTCTTCTCTTTAGGTCTGCATTTTTAATTTTATACGAAACTTATCAAAAGTCCTCGAACATAGGCGATATTTTAAAGTACTGGTAAACCCAGGACCCACCTAATTTCAACAGGGCTTGAAGCAACATCACGCCTCACACGAGTGTCGATGTTTTGCGGCGCATGCTGTTATTGAATCTAAATGGCGCCTGAGTTTATGATGAACTCGTATGTTCGAAGACTTATTGTGATGAGGATCCGAGTGAAGATTTTACGAACCCTCAAACGTTCATGTATGTGAGCAGTTTTAAAACGCTTAAAAGTCACAAAATGGGCAGAAAATTTCAAGAAGTACGATCGACCCCCCATTTCGGAGATATGCCCCCTCAAAGTTACCAAATTGAGCACTTTTTGGGTGCCTGTGGGGGTTGATTTATTTGTTGAAGAGCTCTCATTTTTTATAAACGTTCTCTCTAAAACAAACTGAAGAGAAAACATTGAGGGACAAAATTCGCTATCATCCCCCATTTCGGAGAAATGACCACCCAAAAATCTTCTGGGGAGTCCCCTTTTGGGTGCCTGTGTTGGGGGTTGATTGATGCGTCGCTCAGTGTTGATTTTTGGAGAGCATGTTCCCCACGATAAAGTGAAGAAAAAACATTCAGTGAAAAAATTCCTACCGAACCCCATGTTCGAGATATGGCTCTCTAAAATTTCCCAATTCAGTTTCCAAATTGCGAATTTTTGCAACCTTTTGGGGGCCATATCTCCAAAACCAGGTGTCATAGGTGATTTTTTCACTGAATCTTTTCTCTTTAGTTTATCTTGGGGAGTACGCTCTCCAATAATTAGGACTAAGCGACGCAATAATCAACCCCCAACACAGGCACCCAAAAGGGGCTCCCCTCGGGATTTTTGGGTGGCCATATCTCCGAAATGGGGGGTCGTAGCGAATTTTGTCACTGAACAAGTTCGATTCCCATGGGCATGAGGAACACGTCCTATCGGTTGTTCCCAGGAATTGAGGACCACCCTATATTTTTTAACAAAATTGGTAGCGGGGAAGGTAAGGGCGTTATATGCCTTGTTCAATGCATATCGACGAAAAATTCGTTATATTTCTGGCAAGAACCGTTAATATTTCCGAGGACTTTTGAGCTACCATGTGTATTTGAGCGAATTTTGAGATGTTCGTGCCACCATTTGGTAAGCCACGAATATGCAAGCTGAAGTCAACAGGTGCCTTTTTGAGAGCCTCTTGAGGAGGGCACCAGGAAAAATCTCATGGGCCAAGGTAAAGCCCCCGAAAAACCTGCCATATTCAATTTGCACATCGACATATTTAATCATAATCTGGAATTAATAAATAAATGTGCGCCATAAGGCGTATTGCTTTCACGATTTGATTGACGCAAACAAACCAATTACATTCGAAACTTTGTTTCCGTCTGCTGTGCCGTCATCAACGCGCAGTAAGATATGTATTCCCTAGACAACGGTGCGAAATAAGCCGCAGGTGCGCGAATGCACATAGCAATCCGAATAATGATTTACGACCGAAGAGCGAGTAATATGATGTGTCAGTTGAATTTCGGGTTTGAGAAAATTACCTAAAGAGAAATGCATATTCGGAAGCATGCTTTTCCTGATTCGTTTTCATTTGCAAGAGACGTAAACAGGGTGGTCTGAAATTCATTCGTTCATGAATTGCATTGTGCATGCAATGTGTCTTCCTTGACTCATAGCCTTCATTTATCATCTTATTTTTTCATTCAATACTGCCTCAAATGAAGTGGAAGCAGGACAACAGTAAAAAAAATTATCAAGGGTTTATCAAGTGAGGGAAAACATCTACGGATTGCATTGTGGTGTGACTGCCTGTGAAGCTATTAGGGCGCGGCAAATAAGCGGCAGTGATGCTGGCAAGAAGTTCCAATCTCCAATTGTTGTCGGGAAAAATGAATGAAGGTACCGCTTTGTTTTGAAAAAAAAAGGAACATTGAAGGCCAGACCATTGTCAGTTCGGCGTTGGATTGCGGCTAAGGAACGGGTGAATATATCGCTAAATACCTCGAGTCTGCGGTCACGTCGTCTGCTTGCAAGAGTAGGGAGCTTTTCTACCGTGAGCTGTGCCAGTGAGTTGATCAGTTGTTATTTCCACACCATGCATGAACACTCCAGTCATTAATTCCACTTCAGCACTCAGCAGGAGCCAGCGCAAATTAATTGTGATTCATATTATTTCGATCCAAATTGGTGTCTTTTTCGCCGTTGGATTAGCTTTATTTCTCACTTTTCGTCACGTGCAAAATCGGGATATGCGCCCTCGGTTGTGGGGGGGATAGACTGGGGTCTCTGAGGCGGGCCTCTGGCCTTTCGCCTCACTCATCGAAAGCCCTCGGTTGTAGAAAAAGGAAAAGGCACAAAAATGTTGAACACTCAGTACTTTACAACGATCATCTAGAGTTCTAGATTGTCCCCTTATGAGGTACTCAGGGGTTCTCGATTGTCCCCCCTTGTTCGCACAACAAAGAACTGGGGTTCTAGATTGTCCCTGTATGGATTGTCCACCCGTTAATTTCGTTTACCCACGTATTCACACAAAGGAAAAATGTAAAAATTGCGATTGTTGAGATTTTAGCAAAAAATCCATGCTGCTGAATTTAAAGATACTATATTACAACCGAGGTCAAAATCGGACTCCTCTAGAAAGCCCTGTTGTAATCTGGCGTTTGAATTTTTACGAAATATAGCTTGCATGAAAGTAAAAAAAAAAGAAAAAAGTTTTAGAGGCCAGAGTTAATTGGGAAAATCACATGTAATAGATCAATTCTGCCACAATAATACCTTTCATTAAATATGAAAACGCCGCTTGTAATAGTGATTGTCATTCGATTGCGGAGGCCTTGCCTTGAAGTGAAAACGGCGCTTTTGAAACATTGGTCACAATGCAGATGTCGTACCTCCTGCCGGAGGTAATTGGTATCATTTCAGCAAGGGCTGCAGGGGTGAGTGAGAATAATCTTTCATGGAAGTGTTGGGATGCTTCCACAGAACTGGACGTATTTTCTGAAAAATCTACCGTGAGGTGAGGGGTAACTCCTCAGAAGGGTCCAAATTGTAAAAGTGGGCTTCTCACAAAAATCTTTTGAAGATCCCGGACCCATTCAAAAAACATTTCTGACGTCCCACAATGTACGGATATACTCGTACACTACTCATCAAAAGTCTTCCAACATAGGAGTTCATCATAAACTCAGGCGCCATTCAGAATCAATGGCAGCATGCGCCGCGAAACATCATGACACTCGTGTGAGGTGTGAAGTTGCACCAAGCCCTGTTGAAATTAGATGGCCCCTGCTTTAACCACACAATAAAATATCGCCTACGTCCGAGGACTTTTCATAAGCTCCGTACGAACACGACTTCTATTGTAACGCTGCAGGGTGGAACGTTTCTTTCGGCGCATTTCTATGCCATCTCATGCACTTTGAACGTATATCTTATCGTTCTTAATATGCACATCAGGATGATCCAAAATTAATGACAATTGCAGTCTGGTCTGTTTTCAGTTCCCCGTGAGGATGCTCGACAAAGGCTTGCATTCTTTAACAACAAAGGCCTGCCCTTTAGGGCCATGCAGGATGATTCTCCAGTCTGCCAGTTTTCGATGAGGTTTTTCTTCCTCTTATGGATTCGCAAAGGATTCAATCACTTGTTTGGCGTGGTATATGGCAATGATGGGTCATTGAGAAGTTTCTGCTTGCTGACATGGTTTTCGTTATTTTTATTCTCCTTGAGAGGTCCTTGCTTCCTGAGTGCCTTTTTCTGCATATTCCCTTCCTATTCTTCGGCATCTCTCCCTCCTCCTCGCTCTCCACGTCTCCATCATATCTGTCTATCTCACATCTCTATCTCCCACCCTCTTTCCGCTTCCCCCTATCTCCTCTCTCCTCTCTTTCTCTCTTTCTATTTCCATCTCCCTCCCTCACTCTCCGTTTTTCTCAGTTTTGCTCTCCTTCCCTCTATCTTTCAGTCGCTCTTCTCTCTCCCCCTCTCTTCTTCGATCTCCCTGCCCTCCCTACCTTCCTCTCTCTCTCCCACTCTGTCCCTCGCTCTCCACTCTCTCGCCTTGACTCCCTCTCGAACCTCTCTCCCCCTCTCTCTTTCTCTCTTTCATTTTTATTTTTGTGACAATTACAGTGTGTTGTGAACACGTGTTATAAAGTTAACGGATATCAGAGGAAGACACGTTAGCTCACGTGCCTGTCACCAATTGTTGCCGTGCTTCAGCTGTGGAACACCCCATCCAACTAAATAAAATGTATGCTAGCGCGGTCTGGGACCCTTCATCTCAAGAAAGCATTTCAAAGTTGGAAATGGTGCAGAGAAACGCTGCAAGAATAATTACTGGTTCTTTTGGCCGGCATATTAGTGTATCAGAACTCCTAAAGGAGCTTGGCCTGCCTACTCTTGCAAGCAGACGACGTGACCACAGACTCAAGCAGCGATATATTCACCCGCCCCTTAAATTTTTGCATGACAGCAAAGTACGTTGTTAAGCCAATCCAACGCCGAACTGACAATGGTCTGGCCTTCAATGTTCCTTTTTGCAAAACAAACCGCTACCTTCATTCATTTTTCCCGAGAACAATTGGAGATTGGAACTCCTTGCCAGCAGCATCGCCGCTAATTTGCCGTGCCCGAGCTTCACAGGCAGTCACACCACAAAACAATCTTCAGATGTGTTTTTCTCTCACTTGATAAACATTGCCTCATCCTTACCATGTTGATCGTTTTTAATATTGAGTTGTCCTGCTTCCACTTCATTTGAGGCAGTATTGAATGAAATAAATAAATAAATAAAAATAAATAAAAAAGACGTTTTTACCACTAATTATACCTTCTCATACCATTGCTTTGTTTGAAGTTCGAGCCTTTGAGAAAATCCATCTTGTAGTCAGACTTCCATGCGGTCGAAACAAAATTTGTCGTCACTGACGCAATTTTGATGCAATCTGGATTGCAGAGGGAAAATCGAAGAGATGTGTGTTGTAAAATTCAAAACGACGCATCAAAATGTGAGACCTAAATCCTGTCTATTGCATCAGGGCGAAAGACACCTTTTCTCAGCCGGCTATTCGGTTGAATGCTCTTCAAAGGATTACGAATAGAGATGAAGAAAGTGATGTGCCTCTGAAACTATGCGCATGGCTTCTTCAATCAAGCCGTGGGTTATCCCGAAGCGTTTTATCACTATGCATGCTTTGAGAGCCTTTCCTGGCGAAATCGCATTCCCTCAATAAACCTTATACACTTTGTGCCGAAAATAGAAAACAAACATGGAAACATTTAAAGGCATCAACACGGGATGAAAATTTGGCGTCTGTGCGTAACTTTAAGAGTTAAAAATGCAAACGTGAATTTATTTATTTAATTTATTTATTTATGAAAGCAAATATACTGCCACAAATAGTTTTGGTGGCAGACGTGGAATGCAGAAGCCATTCTGAGTCACAAATTAAAAGAAAATGAAAAAGAACAGAAACAATTGTTACAATAGGTGTTCGCGATTGGTGCGGCGCCCAGGACTGCATCAGAAACGAAAGGGGATGAGGCAAGGAGGCTATTCCAATCCCGTATGCTTCGTGGGATCGGTTGGTTTTGCATATTGGAGCATGATAGGCAACGCCGTTGTCAGTTCTTCGTTGATTAGATTTCAAAAAATAGGTATGTGGCATGGAAAAATGATTCGACAGTGGGTTATGACACTTCTAAAAAGGTGAATTTGTCACCGTTTTGACACACGTGTATGAATGGTATATTTCAAATGATATGATATCGGTGATACTGAGAAAATAAACAAACAAGCCCGAATCAACTATCACACCGCCGCTAAGAAATTTGACGGTAAAGTCAGCCATGATGTGTGGAGAGGATCACGGCGAAAGGGGAGCTTTTCGACAATCAATTTATTTGTCATCACTGCGGTCTTTCTGTTACCCAAATTTACACGTTTGGACCGCCATTTTGTCCGAAAAGTCATCGAAAGAAGAATGATACCACTCAGAACCTGCTAAGAGACCTGCTGAGAGACCCAATAAGAGATCTTTGCGCGAATCGGCTGAAGTTTTGTCTTAATTGAGGAGATTATTGGAATGATGTTTCCATGATGTAAGAATTCACATGATGTTACAATGTGGATTTCAGTCGCAAGTTATGTGCCCGAAAACGAGATCCTGTTATTTGTAATTTTGGATTAGAATTTTTTCCACCCGTTATATTCACAAAGGTATGCAACACCATTATCGGCGCATGAGTAATTCCCTGGATGGCAATCTGCGAGAAGCCAAAATGAAGAGCATATTTCTTAAAACATAATATGTTAATGGGGCTCAAACAACTATACACAACTATTGCAGTGATTGTAAAATCTCTCATTATTCTTGTCAAACAGACAGACTTTCTTCCTGCTAACCGCTCTCGCGGCGCATTCCATTTCACTTGTTTCCATTCTGCGGGAAAAATATTTTCTAGCGCAGGATTCGTCTATTGTGTCGGGACAACTCCTCCGAAAAAGACGGTACCCGGTTACCCATTTTTGGTTCGAATAAAACGTTTTTCGTTTTAGTTTATTTTCATTTCATTTTATAAGTAAATTTGCTTATATTTTGATTTCAGGATCAACCTTGAGCAATTTCGAGAAGCCTGGCTCAAACATAATCACACCTGTGCATTCCATAATCGGAATGAAAAAGGACCCACCGGAATTCGGCCAACCCATTGGGAATGTCACTGTACCTGTCGGAAAGGAAGCAATTTTGAGTTGTACTGTAGATAATCTGGGACCCTACAGGGTGAGTGCATGTCTACCAGTTATTTGATTAATTGGCCCCAATAATTGTAAACTACCCCTTTACCTATGGTCTTTCGAACATTGGCAATGCGGATTTTTTAATTTTTCAATGTTCCATGAGAACGAAAATTGGTTCGCCGCCTATTACTGTATAGGAGATTCGATTTGTTATTTTTTTCTCAGGATAATGTATGGAAAAGAGTGACAAATTTTACAAGGATTGTTCCACTGCGTATGTCTGAAAGATGTGACATTTGTTTCTTGTTTTCGCTCTTCCCTTCCTATAGGAAGAGATGAAAAAACGAAAGCACTGGTATTTTGCATCTGCCATAAGAAGAATAGAAAAGTTGTGAGCATTTTGGTCTGTTAACGCATTTTATCATCATGCTGGACTATCTGTACGTCCTTTAAAACTCTTTCATAAAGACAGGGCAGTAATGAGCCAGGGCAGAAAATGGGGACATTTTTCTGCGTTATGGTCCGTGTTAATATAGGTTTTCCTTTTAATCTTTACATTGCATAATAAAGAGAAGAACAAAGCCCAAATTACAATTCACGAAACACAGTTTTCACTCGTGCATATTTCGCCCCTCAGCCGTTGATTTGTTCAGCAAATTGAGTCTTTGAAGCCACTGATATTGAACAGTTGATAAAGTGAGTACTGAATCAGCTTTTAGGAACGCTAACACACCGACATCGTACCCGAAATCAAAACATGTTATTCGTGAGACTTCAAACTCTTGAAGAAGATATCTCTGAAAGGCGTTATCCTCTCCTGAATCTGGTTGACTTGATCCTGAACGGACATCATCAGTCCAACTGAACGAAAACACAATTTCTGTGGCGAAAATACACTGAATGACAACTTCTTAAACGACGTTCATTGAACTTTCACACGAGTACCCCAAGGACTTATTTATATTGTAACAATATTGCCACAAACTTACATGGCAGCAGACGTCGAACAAAGTTCCCAGTAAATACAGTTTAAAAACAAAGTTAAGTCAATGAAAAGTTAAAAATGAAAAGTCAAAAAACAATCGAATGAAAATTGGCAGGAGGAATGGAAGATGCATCCAACGTAGGTGTGACGCCTTGGGATGCAGACGTTCTCCGTATGATGGGCGAGGAAGCAGGCTGTGCATTCCAATCCATCAAATTCCTTTTTCCATCGCACGTGCGATGGAAAAAGGAATTTCCAGTTCCCTTGATCTCACTCTTGGAATCATACCTGTCTAACAGAAGGGCATTTGTTTTGGTGGGAGGATGTTTGTCTGACGAAGAGCTGATATCCTCCGGAGTTCCACAAGGAAGCTCACTAGGGCCACTGCTTTTCTTATTTTATATCAATGATATTTTGATTTACCTGTGCTGTACTGCTAGGCTTTTCGCGGATGATCTAGTTATTCATTGTCCTTTTATTGGTCCTGAGTCCCAAGACATTTTGCAATCTGACCTCAATAAAATTCAGACCTGGTGCCGGAAGTGGAAGATGAAAATAAATGTCGGGAAGTGCGCTTCTATGACTTTCCGTCAGGTCTGGCATACAAATGCCTAGACCAGGGGGTCTCATTTCAACCATTTTAGTGTATTGCGTGCCGCCGTCTGGCTTGTGCTTTTTGTGACGTCACTATCGAGCCAGCAAAGAAGAGCCACGCGCAAGCAAGGCTCTCGGCGCTCTCGCGATTCGAACGAGAACACGACTTCGCTTCTCTGCGCTTGTGTTGTTTGTTGATTCTCCTGTGTCTTGCTGAAGCTGCTGTGGCATCATGGAGGCCACTTGTGTCTGTGCTCGTTTGCGAGTCAGTGTTTCATGTGCAAGTTGTAAGAATGCGAAATCCTTTTGCTTTCCAACGAAGCTTGTTTTGTTTCCATCATGTTGAACTGTGACACCTGATCGCATCAACGCCAACAGAAACTAAACTATTTATGGGAAAGAGTTGTTTTCCCACCGTTTTCCGAAAGTCAAAAACTTGTGGAAAGTCTTGATGAACAGGAACCAGACATTTGGCTGCGTTCACATTTGCACATGGTCTCCGTAGACATGTGGCCGCCAAACGTTTGCCGGCGCCAGGAATCAGGCCATCGTTGGAACGTGGGCGTCGGGAATTTGGCCGTGAGGCAACCATTTGCCAGAACGCGGTTTTACAAGGCCGGGGCCCCAGCGAGCATGGTTTTTCCGAGAGGGGACAGGGTTAGGTCAGGTTCAGATAGCTTCAGGGGAAAAAATATTTGTTTTTTCTTGCGTGTACAGGGCCCCAATCGAGCATTTTTGCACAAAACGATGTCTGCCATCAAAAGTCGCGGCAGGGTTTGTAAACTGGCAAACCGGACGAAGACATCTGGTCGTAAGAGGTTTGGCCCCCGCCAACTGGCCGCCGGACATTTTGCACCGGCGGGCAGCCAGACGCAGAGAACATTTGGGGCGTTTGGTTGCGAATGCTGGATGATTGTGACTGCGGCGGACAATTCGCTGCCATGAACATGACTGACGGGAGACATTTGGCCGCCGTCCGGTCAACTATACTTGCCAGCTTCCGTTTGACTGTTACTGAAACCCTTGACACGGCGGATATATTGGTCAACAGGGACGGACCATGAGTTACGGACGGTTAACCTCAAGACATCTCAAACTCTTTCGAGGACTTACACTGAGCCCCGTTCTATACGATTGGTCAAATTTCCAAGGATCAAAACATTTCACAAAAATCCCAGGGAAGAAAGACCTTTGGCTTGTGCGTTCTTCAGATGGCAGGCATGTTCGCGCAGAAGCAACCCTTTCTGTTTCCTCTTGGTCTTGGAAACGAACAAGACAAGAAGTGCAGGTGATTTTTCCTTGCTTCTTGCTTTTTCAGCCGCCCATGGAAGTCTTTACGGCCAAATCATCCAGAGGCCGGATTCCCGCGGCCAAACATTTGGCGGCTGGACACACGTATCCACCGAGACCAAATATCCACCGTTGTCACATGTACCGACAGTGGCCAAACGCCTGGGCCGACCAGATGTCCGAGGCAGTGAAATGTTCGTCACGGCCAGTCGTCTGTCAGCCAAGTGCCCGGAACCCATGTGTCCAGGGCGCCAGTTGTCCGCTGTGGCCAAACCTTCGGCGGCCACGTGTTCGCCGCGACCGAAACATTGCAAACATATTGCAAACCAAACATTTCATGAACACGCTTTCCCATTGTGAAAAGACATTTGTCGAGGCCAAAGTGAACTTTTGCGTGAGGTCTTTTGGAGTGTCGAAAACAATGAAGAAATCCGTCAATCCAGCATACAAAAGTTCGCTCTGAATGGAGGGAGGCCATGCGCATTCTTTATCAAGATCAAAACGCCAAAAGTAACAAACCCCAAGGAACTGCAAAATTTTGCAGCGCAGTGGGCATCAGCGTTAATAAATGCCCGCCCGCGCACCGGCGACTTTTCTGACTCGATAGTGACGTCACAGCGCACCTTGAAAGTATGCAAATTTTCTCGGACTTTTTATTTTCGTTGCTGGGCTACCTCTAATACTCTACATACCTTGGCCTAGACGAACTTATTCGCTGGGCGGGACACCCATCCGCAATGTGTCCTCTTTCAATTAATATCTTGGAGTAACACTGTCTAGCACTCTGAACTGGGGTGAGCATATCAGTTCAGTTGTTAACAAGGCCAAGGCCGCTTTGGGAGTAATCCGGCGCAATCTGTCTCACGCAGAAAAAAGTATCAAGTTGATGGCGTACAAAACGTCTGTTCTGCCCATTCTGGAATATGCGTGCTGTGCCTGGGATCCCTTTCTTGTGAGTCACATTGACGCTCTTGAAAAGGTGCAGAGAAGTGCGGCCCGGTTCATCATGAACGACTACGGCTACACATCCAGTGTAACGGCTATGCTTAGTGGGCTCGGCCTCTCACCTCTGTTTGTTAGAAGGTCGGAGAGACGCCTTTACACTTTGAAGAAAATCCTCAGGGGTTCCCTGATCATCCCTCTTCCAGATGAAATTCGAGCAAGCCAGTTCAATAGCAGCCGCTCCCACGCCAACAAATTTTTGGTTCCTACAATAAAATTAAACACACACTTTCATTCTTTTTTCCCTAAAACCCTTCGGGAATGGAATTCTCTCCCCAAGGACTCAACTTGATTAGAAATTTGACCGCTCCTTGAGTTAAACTTGAGTTAAACGCTTCTTTTTCAAACTCTCCCCATTTGGCTTAATTTGTCGTTGTTTTTTTCTTTTAACTTTGTTTCTCTCCTGTTTCTCATTAATGGTCCATTACGTTGTGCTGTTCATATGTTTTGCAATCCTTGACTGTTTTTCTCGTGCATGTATGTTATATTTGCATTTAAATCGCAAATTTCAAATACAAATACAAATACAAATTGAAGAGTTGAATCGAGGTGTAAAAGGGAGCTACGAAGGAAAGCCAATTGTCCGTTCTGCGCTGCAGAACGGACAATGGGTTTAATAGAATAGCAAGGTGGCATGGCGAAGTTATAAGCATGCATGGGTAACAATATCGCTGAAACGTTTTATCCTGTGGTCTCTCCTCCGCGACGCCAGTGAAACCAAGCCGAGGTCCTTCAATAGAGGGGAGACGCTGATATCGCGTGAAAATGATCCAGTTATTATACGAGCAGCTCTTCTCTGAATGATCTCGATTTTGGAAATATCGCACTGAGTAATGGGGCGTTCTGGAAGCATGTCGCATATTGCTGGATTTGAGGCGAAGGGTGCAACTAGCTTTCTCACAAGTGATAGTGATATGGTGTTTCGACTTTTTCCTTCCCTTTTCTGTTAACCGAAGAAACATGTGAAAAGCAAGCGTCTTCTGACAAGTGAGCTTGAAATCACAGCGACAAGAAGCAACTCGGAAAGTGCCATTTATCCTCTGGCACCTCTCTTCGCTCACATACAAAAAAGGATAAGCGTGAAGAATTCAGAGAGTAATTTATTTATTGATTTATTTACCTCTTTTGTTCATTTTGCAATAGCATAAATAAACATGGCGGAGTTAACACGATGTGTAAAAATATGAAGAAAAATGAAGAAAAAAAGAAGATTTTATAATATTCAAAAATATTCAAAATATTGACTAAACAATGAATCAGCTTGCCTCAAAACGCCTTCCTTGGAGTTTGACTTGAAATGTTGCTCTCCGCATATTTCGCAAGCACAAGCAGAAAGAAACTCATGACATGAGAACATTGTTTTTCACAATTTTCAGGTGGTGTGGGTCAGGTCGGAAGACCAGACAATCCTCGCACTTCAGAGCAAAGTGATAACTCACAGTTCCAGGATAAGTGTCAGCAGTGATGACAAACGAATCTGGAACTTACACATAAGACAAGTCAAAGAAACAGACAGAGGCTGCTACATGTGCCAAATAAACACGAATAAAATGATCATGGAGACAGGTTGCATAGATGTGCACGGTAAGTGAGAAGTGGTGTCTCGTTTTTTTGTGATTGATATAGGCATTTAAAGAAATTCGGTTTCTCCTTTAAGTCACACCAAAGCCATTATCACATGATTGCGTCACAGTAATCAGTGTGATTGGTCAGGCAATTTTTCATTCCAGATAAACCGGGCAGAAAATTAAAAAAAATCTTGGTTTTTGTGCGCG
>JASGXE010006938.1:0-18967 GCA_030068105.1 Sinentomon sp. SZTP_YWyxl | reverse complement strand
CCCTGAGCGCAGGAGCATGAAAGTCTGCAGCAACCCTGGAAAAACTGGATTCAAAGCCCTGGACAACCTGGAATCTTCCCAGAAAATTGGAAGCAACCCTGGATATGGTCCAAGGATAGACCTGTTAAATCGAATTTTCTAACAGATGCAAATTTTCAGTCGGAGAAGGCCTTGATTAATTCGAAACCTGCACTTTGGCAGTGGCGTGCGGTCAGGGCAGGCAAGGCAGGCATTGCCTGCCCAAGAAAAATTAATGAATTGTGCATTTCTGTTTTTGACAAACATTTGCAAGGACAAAACGTGTCCACAATGTGAGCCATATTCGAGAAAGGCACACTGATTTGCCTGCTGCGCTGGCCGATGATGGTATCCACTGAACGGGGAACTCCCTTCTTTCCCAATGCCAACAACCACGGGAAGTTTCCCTACCCACCCTCTTTCTCGCTGGTCTTCCAGACGCAAGCGAAGCGAATCCCTTGCTCCGTTGGCGCATGATTCAGAAGAGGCAGCAAATGATTTTGCCTGCTTTGGGGGATCTGCGGGGATGCGATGAAGCCTATACCGCTCCATCCCGCCAGGTGAATCTACCCACCGCAAGTGGAGCAGCTCATGTTGCCGAGGAGGCACTTTGAAATCTGCCTCCAGCTGCATCTCTGCCCAGTCAATATTCGAATTGTTTCGTTGTCGTTGCTCTGTTGCTCGCTGATCACAGCAGAAGGCTGTGATGGATGACAATAGCAGGCAGGCTGAGCCTGCGATGAATGCAAACCTCGCTTCGTCAAAGGCATGCTGTTTGCTGCACTTTTTTAATGGCAAGGACGGCCAAATGTTGATTCAGGAGGAATGGGAATTGGCTTGCAGCGGCATAGCCAGGCCTGTGCGAATGTGGGGCATGGGGACATTGCTCCTCAATACTTTCTGCCCCCACCTGGGCTTTGCTTGCTGTGGAATATTCTTTTGAAAGTGGAACAAATCCATCGCATTATCCTTTTCCTTTCACCTCAGTTTCGAATTACCTCACTGAAGCATGTCGTCCACACCGTGTGCTGCTATTGAACTGGGTGCATACTGTTGTGAAAAATGCTGTTTTTCAAAAAGAAATGAGCAATCTGAGCACCATTTGAGGCTTCATTTTTCCAAAATTTCTTCCCTTCGGGGAGGGGGACACCCCCTCCCCGAACCCCTCCCCCGGCGTTGCGCTTCGCGCAACGCATCTTCGGGAACAATGCGTTGGTTAAAGTGCCTGCCTACATTTGACACCCACCGCACGCCACTGCACTTTGGCCATGTAGCTGGAAGCAATAAAGTCCTGACTTTACAAAATTATTTGGTAGACACTTGTAAAGTGGTGAATTTTTAATTGTAAACGCTCTTTCCGGGTGAATTCTGATAAATTTAACTAAACTGTCCGTGTAGTTAGCTCTTTTCACCCATGTCGACCTGCAAGCAGGTGTTTATTGCTGACAAGTTGACTGATAAGCGAGGCAACGTCGATAATTAAAAAAAAATCACCAATCAGTTCCCGTCATTCGAACATGCCCGAAACGTCACTGTTTTGGAAGAGTGGCCATAACGTCATGCGATTGATGAATGATCGAACAGCTGAAACGAACGAATTACTTGTGCAACTTTGCTCGTTCTCTGCCACGCCGAATGGTTGATGTCGAAAGAAATGGCTTTTGGTCTCGTAATTAAAAACACTCATGTCGGAGGGAAAAATAAAACAAATAAATGACGGAGGGAACCCACAGTAAGGTTTATCCCAACAGTCTGAGCAAGGGTTTACTACTGTAATGTAAAGTTGACGTTCATAATCAGGATTTATCACGCAGCCTGTCATTTTGCAAAAGCAGAAAAAAGGCCTTGAAAATCAGTAAATCACTCATCTTCAATCGGACTTCCTAACGCACAATAAAATGCCATTTGATCCACTGCAAATAATTATGGCTGTTTTACACTCATTTTGACAATTTTTGTGAAAATTGGCCTCTAGTCTCCTTGCCAGTATCTTTAAAAATTTGCTTAAAATTGCACGGAAAGAATTTAATAACAGCGTACTTTGAAATAAAACATTACTTTTTATTCATCAATGCAGATATCTTGATTTCTTATTCATTTTTTATTTTAACGCCTGTATGACACTGTTGTGAATGCTGTCGAAAACCTGGCCCGGAATTGCACATAAAATTGCAGCTGTTGCAAGAATATCTCTCCTCACCAGGATGAAATTTCTTCATGTGTGCATTTAAATTCGAACTATCTCCACTTTTGTAACTGCAGATGCGGCAGTGAAATGGTTTTGCACCAGTATGACGCCGCATGTGAGTGTCAATATGCCATTTCTGGTATGTTGTGTAATTGCAATGGTCGCAGAGATATACAGATCGCTTTTTTCGCATTTCATATGTTGATGGCTTTGGGTGTGGCATCATCAATGGATGGACTTTACCACTAGACGTTTGTGAAGTTTGTGTAAATCCTGGTAGCTGGTCAAGGGCAGATGTTCGTGTATGTCCTGGTGGTTGTTCAAGGTCTGACTGCAATGACAATCTGCTGGTGACGTCAATGGAACCTGAAATTGGAAGAAAAAATACGATACTGAAAAATGCGAACAAATATTTTTGACTCTGAATTTGAACTGGAAAATAATGAAAATTGATACACTTTTTGAGTGAAAAAATATCTCATCCCATCCAGAAACTCAGACAGAGAAATTGCCTTTCTTTCATGGTTCAAAAGGTGTGTGCATTGAACAAAAATTGCTCCCTGAAAAATCTGGCATCATCTTCGATTGGTCACATCATGGATGCATTTGGAATTCTGGCCCTTGGTGATCCATCACATTCACCTCAGCCTGACCCTATCCATCCGGTTAGTTTTATGTTGTGTCCTCAACTTTTAACTTACAACTGCAATGACCAAATGAAAACAAAAGCTGAGCTTTTTTGCTGCTGTGATTTTTTGGTTACATTTTGTAATACCTGGCCAATGTGGACTGGTATTACAAAAACTCGTCCAGGCCATATGTGGTCAGGTACAACAAAGTATTACTGATTTCTGTATGCAGAAATACAGAAAATGTGTAAGCAGTGGATTTTGGATCAGACATGATAAAACACAAAAGATAGTGCAAGAGTTCTTTGAAAAAGATACCCAGGTTTAAGGTGACGGGCAGAACTTTGGGTTTCAAACCACCTGTCACATTTCACATTTGCAATGCATGTTAACAATCAGCCAAGCCGCTTGCCCCATTCCTTGGCTGCATATGCCCCGATGGTCCAAAAAGCATCCTTCAGCTTTTCACAGCAACTGTCTTTTGAAAGCTTCTGTGCTCTGCCAGGTTTGAGCGAAACTCTTAGGCATGCACGAGCCAAAGAAGTGGAGTGGGTTTGCCCGCTCAGTGAGGAAGGAAGAAAATGAACATGTTCAGCATAAAGTTTTTCTGGAGATTACGCAGAGATGAGTGACATGACAGCATGATGCTTTTGACAAGTGAAACGGAAGGAAGAGCATCCAAATTGATTATGTGAGAAGAAAGAAGCGAGATCCAAAGAGATACGGGCCTCATTACATAAACTCTTCCAGCGTTGAGAAGGTTCTCGCCAGGAAGCATTTTTATACAGTTTTCCATTTGCAAACAATTGAAAAAATGGAGTGAAGTCTCACCTGAGAATTGAAAAAAAAAATGGAGTGAAGTCTCACCCGAGAACCTTCTCAATGGTAGGAGTTTCCTCCAGAAAGCCTCTGAATCCGTGAACCAATCCCAAGTTTCACATTTGATGTGATGAGGCTCAATGACAACAGGGACAAGTGCAACGAAAGAAATAACAATTTGTAAGCGTGCCTTTTAAGTTCCTGCCTTGATCCGAAAAATGGAAACCAAACATAAAACATTCTGCAAAATTACTCAGCTCTGACTCAAACCCAGGACCATTGCTCCCTGCCATGCTAAAGCACTGATGATTTCATTTTTTTTTTTTTTTTGAGTTTCTTCACTTCACAGCTTGGCTAATTATTGTTGATCTGCTACATTTTTATGAATGTCTCCGTTGGGCTCCTAAACTGTTCTCCATCATCTTCGATGCACGTTGGAATCTTGTCTGCTTGATTCCTTGCGGGTTGATTGAAGTGTGGTCCTGAGCTTGGAATTTATGTGTTTGACGAGATTTTGATCTTGGATGAATAGTTTCTCAACGATCGATTTCTTGCGCAAAGGAAACACAAGGTGCAGGATGCAAAATCCGGTAAGAAGAATGTGGGAGGACATTCAATGCCTGCTTATTGGGCTGGCGAGTTATCATGCGCAATGAATGTTGTCCCTAATTTTTTTTATCTATCGAAATCCATGATTTCCAGGCAGAAAAAAAGACAACGCATGAAATCGAGTTGTGAACACATGCTCACCAAGTCTGACAAAATATATAGAGCATGGGAATATAGAATATAAAATAGAAATTTTGACACTAGATCTCAAAATTCAAATCGAACAAAATGTTTTTTGTTTCACCATAAATTCCAATTAGCTAACCAGGAATTGCATGAAGCATTCTATCAAATTGCTCTCCAAGACACTCCTCTTCCACTGGATCCTGATCATAGATTTCAGCTGTACATTCAGAAATGGCATCATTCACTGATGGTTCCTCGATGTATGGGATTTCAGGTTTTATCCTTGACGAATTTGAATACACATCATTATCACGAAGGAAAGATGATCCTTCACCAGATCCACCCAGAACAATGTCTTCATAATCGCATGCAACGAACCCACTATCATCTGCTTCAATTGTCTCTATGTTTTCTGCAAAATAGTCTATGTTCAGCAGAGAAAATAATTCCGAAACATCGTCAAGCTCTTCTGAACTGCATGTGATGTTGCCAACATAGAGCAGCTTCATCAGTTTCCTCATGGCGTTGATTTTAATGTCAGGCAAGAAAACACAGACTGGCTGACAAATGTGAAAGAGATTTTCCAAGATTGATTTGAACAGTGAGCTGAAAAGGCAAGAAAAAGAATGGAAAAAAGATGAGACAAAAAGAAATTTTAATTTTTATGACACACTAGGAAATTCTTTGCCTTTTCTCTCCTGATGTGACTTTGAAATTGGGTGTTTGATTTTCAACTCCATGAATTTGAACGATGAACAAAAGAGCTGCTTTGAAGTTAGTGTTCCACCCTGTCAACCCCCCTCCAATTGCAAGCCAATTGCTGGGGCAAGCAAAGAGAATGGATGTCCTTCCTCGATGGGCAGATTTTCGTTGCTTTAGGGAGTTTCTGGGTGGCGGCGGTAAAAAAGGGTGGTCCAAGAGCACTTGGAATGGCCATTTCAGGGGGCTTCTGTGAATACAGATGCCGTATTCATTTTTGAAAATCGGCGAATAACAACACAAATGAGAAAGCCCAGCACCTTTATATCAGTGTGCATTCGGCTGGCACATGACATTGTGACTCGGTATCTCCACATGACATGCGTCTACGCTCTGTGGATCCCTTGTTTGGTAACGCCAACCTTCTTTAGCCCTCACATTGCCAACTTAGTCGCTCAGTTTTGAGTACGGAAAGAGATTGGATGCTTGCCACACCTAAAAAGACACACTGGAACAACGATTTCCAACCAACGAACCCATCACGGCCTGGGAGGCGATTCCCAAGACACCAACTAAATGCGGCCTGCAACATCTTTTTCAAGCATGGTACCAGAGATGGGCCAAGTGCAACCAAAGAGGAGAATCCCATTTTTTTTTGTGAAAAACCACAACACACAAGAATCATAAGATGAAACGAACTGTCAAATGTTGCACGTCACAAATTTAAACTTGAAGTTGCATTTTGGAAAATGGGTAAAAAAATCATTTGCCCGATTTCAGGCCAACATGAGCTCATTTACCCCATCACAGTGCCCGTGAGACGAAAATGCTCTGAAGGTTTGCAAAGTTGTGTCAGTGAAATACATGGACAGCCTTAACTAAAACATGCTTGTTTAGACTAAATCTTACCTTGCACTGCAGAGAACCAACTGGTGAGCATGTAAAATGTGATTATCCTTGCAGATAAATTTCATGTCAGTTTCTGACTGATTTTCAGATAAAGACAGTGCTTGCTGGAACAAAAAGCTTGTGTCTAACGCAATCTTCAGTGCCATTTGCCTGGAGAAAACAGTGGCACACGCGATGAATGCCTTTTCTTTTGCAACGACCGGTCTTCTTTGTAGAGATGAGAAAGCAATGAAAGAGAAGGATCAGAAAAGCTGAGAATGCGACCAAAAAGAGAAAGCTACATGTGAGTATGAATTGAAAGGTTTGCGATGTATTTTACAAAATGTTATTGGTGCTTGAAATTTTGGGTTAACTCGCTTCTACGGGGGGTCACAATTGCACGATCACAGAGAAACACTTTCAGAAAACAGCCGTAGGTACTCTGAGCCGTGCAATTGTGTCACCCATTTGGTGCCAGCATGCGGCACAGGGTGTGTCTTTTCTCTGTCGAAGTCAGGTTCGGTTGGGTTAGGTTAGTTTGGGTCGTGTTAGGTTAGGTCAGGTTCTGGGCTCAAGCCCCTTCAGCCCAAAAAAAGGAGCTCAGGGGGCTTGAGCCCACCCACGTGTAGGCATCTTAAACATTCTGATTTGCAAAAATAAACTGCAATACAATCATGCTGCCATTAAACCACCATCTTGACCTTGAGTCTTGAATGACCACCCGATGCCTATCTTCTTCTGACACACAGAATGTCTTGCAATGCCATACAGCCCCTGAAGCTAATCTACATCCAATGACCTTACAATTGTATTCGGGGGTTGTATGGCATTGCAAGACATTCTCTGCATATTATGCCCATATGTATCGGCATACTGCATACAGACGCCACCTTTTTTGCTGTCATGATGTTTTGTCATGAAGCTTTGCAGATGGTGTTGCCATTTCTTCTAAATTACACCCGAGTTGACAACGACCTCCCGCGTGCGAGCATTTTTTGTGGGAAGTCGACATCGTTTTTTGAAACCTCAGGGTCTTACCCCCCATAAAGGTCCTGTAGGTTCCCATTACCTTTTCAGTTTCACCCAAAGTGAAACCAATAAAAATGCAAAAACAATTCTTGTGCAAAAGCCTAAAAGACTTCAAAGTCGCATTCCCATTCTGTTTTTCCGAGTGGTGAAAGTTATACCCATGATGCATGAGACAAAAATGGAAAATATTTTCTGCTGACAGTATTGCAGAAAAAAGCAGTCAAAACGAGTTTTCACGTAAAAAACTCTGCATGAATATGAAATTAACCATGTCTCTTCTCCAATTTTCCTTTCAGTCTACGCAGTTATTACTTTCAGTCTGTAAGGAGGTCCGAATAAAATCATTCTTTTTGAGAGTGATTGATCCCTGATATTTTCTGGCTTGACTTTATGCACAACCTCAGCTTGTGACATCATTGGTTGGTTTTGTTTTACCAGGGCCGGTTTCAGCTGATGCTTAAGCAGGCTGCGTATGGTCCGCTGTCCAAAATGTCTTCTTTGGCTCTCAATTATCGTGGGCATTTCGGACAACGGGCACAATGAAAGCCATTCCTTGCTCAACAGCAAACAAAGCCAAGAATCAACTCAGATCGCTGCTGAATGTTGATGCTGAATGTGGTGTCATTGTGACAAATGTCTATAAAACTGAAAAAGAGAATCTCGCCTCATAAGACTGGTCTCAATCTTGAGTCAGGATAAATTAATATTGATACCTGTGCAGTAAAAAAAGCAAAAATAATTGCATTTTTTATTTTCCACGCTAAGCAAAAAAGTCGAAATGGTATCAACCACCACAAAATGGAAGTGTGATGGCAGATGAAGAAACAAAACAGGAAAAAAATGGGTTGGTCAGCTGCTCCGAGAGAATCAGTATGTTAGCCATCGCGAAACAGATGAGCAAAAATCACAAACAATGGCCATACCAACCTGGAAGAACCCTTAACAATGCTAAACAGTTGAGTCAAGAATCAATGCATTCTGACACCAGCTCTGCAAACAGAGAATCAGGTGTGTGCAGCAACTTCAAAGTAAAAGAGAAAATTTACTCCATTGGCCAGGCCTCATGGGTTGGGGCAAGACAAAAAAAAAGATAAGTGTTTGCACATTCAAAATTAATGCAATTGAAGTCACCTCACCGAGCAAACAGAGTCCAAACTGTACCCATTGTTTTAATTGTAAGGGGTGTGGGCAGTGGGGGAAGCAGCGCCTCCAAGGGAAAGATACCGCCCACCAAAATGCTCGAATATTGCTTCTACTCGTACAAATATACAAATGTGAGAACTTGCTTGATCTGCCTGGCCTTGGATTTACCGTAAAATGCTGAAATGTCAACAACCATCACAAGCAAAAGTTTTGATGATGTGTGATTGCGGACAAACGAAAACAGAAAAATTACTGAAACATTGACGATATCTGCAAAGACTTTTAATGAAAATAAAATGCAAACTCAAAGAAGATGAAATTGGAATGGATGGAAAAGCATCAGTAACAACTGTCACAAGGAGTTGAATTGAAGGCGTCAAAAAGACAAATTGGATAAATTTGCCTGCTGTCCCAATGATGACAAAACATTTTTAGTCAACAACACCAGGTCGAAGTGCATCTGCATCCAGTGTTAAGCATTTCGCATCTGTCATGCCCAAATGGCAGAAATTCACATGGTGGCGAAATTCCACCCCCTTACTACACTTAAAACCACAGTTGAAGCAGGAATGTCGCTTTTCACCAGGATGCATTTTTTTGAAGTGCCCATTCAAATTCGAACTAACTGATGTCTTGAACCTGCACAGGCGACAGTGAAATGGTTTTGCACCAGTATGAACTCGCTCATGTGTGTCCAGGTGCCATTTCTGGTTTGTTGAATAGGAACACTGGTTGCAGAGAAATTGGTTGTCATGCTTCTTGGCTATATCCATCACCATTGCTTGTGTTCTGTCATCAGAGTTTGATGCAGCTCCTTGAATATGGTGAGGATCTGATTGCAGTGGCGTCAAAGGCATAATGTCCAGAGCACCGCCGGAATCTGAATCTGGGAGATCAAAAAGCAACATTTACATGGAAAAATTATGTCATCATAAGAATCAGAAGCCAAAATTATTCGTAAATTATTGATGCAGAACATGTTTAACCAAACCCTGTAAATTCAAAATTGTTTGCGTTTTGCATTTTTCAGCGCCTTTCTGACTCCTGTTCAGAAAGATGAAGACTTTGCACATCCAAATTGCATCAGCAAAAAGAACATGTGGATTGTGGGTGGATTTTTTCCATGATCAGAAAAAACGGCCCAATTCTAGGCATACATAGTTTTTAAACACACCACAGTTGGACCAAAAACCTGATTGGGGAACTTGTACAGGTTGACCTGCATACAGTGCCGGATTAAGAGAGCGTGGGGCCCTGGACCCAGTTTTTTTCGGGGCCCCCTGACCCTGACGCTTTGGCAGAAAATCGAAAGCAGAAAAAGGTTTCGTGGTCAATCTGAGAGAAAAAGACAAAGCTACCCATGGGGCCCTCAGAGGCTGGGGGCACCTCCACTATGAACTGATGCTTTGGAAGAAAATCGAAAAAAAGATTCTGTATGCAAAACTGAGAGAGAGAAAAGGCCGCACGGCCCGGGGTGGACCCTCAGAGGGCGGGGGCCCCGCAATTAACTGATGTATTTTGACAAAAATCGAAATCAAAACAAGGATTTTGTGGGAAAAGGTAGAAAAAAGGCCTCCGGTGGGGCCCTCAGTCGATGCCGAGGGCGATTGAACTCTGGTACTTTCGAAAATCGTAATCAAAAAAGAACATTTTGTGGGGAAACTTAGAGCAGAAAAGCCACCCTAGTGGGGCCCTCAGAGACCGGGGGCCCCTGGACCCAGGTCCAGTCGGTCCATAGGGAAATCCGGCACTGCCTGCATAGCGTCTCAAATGAATGACTTGCTGCCTGATGCCACAAAAACGATTCGTGCTCCTTACCACCATCCCGATATAAGTTGAATATCCGAAATTGGGTAAAGATGTGCCACCACAATGCAACATTTTTCAGTGCAAGGCGCATATATTTCAGCAGAGATAATTTATATTGTTGCAGAATTGGAGCGCCAGAGTTGTTCTGTATTTTTTCTTAAATACTTAACCGAAGAAATTTTACAAGTTTCATGTTTATCCTAAGTGGTTATTTCGGCCCCAACTTTGATGTTTCTTGCATCATTTTCTGTGTGTAAACTTAAAGGAATTCTACCAGCTGGTGATCTTCATTGAACCACTCGCTCAATGGCAAGTTATTTCAAATGCAGGTTATCAAACCACCTATCTAACCTAACTCTGCCCTAACTTGACCTCAGCTAACTTAACCTCACCTCCCAATTTGCACTTGAGTGAGCATACGGTTCAACCAAGATAATCAGCTAAATGAGAGCCGACCAAAAACCCAAGCATGGAATTTCCAGAGAAAAAAATATGACGTGCTTTTCAGGTATTTCAAAATGACAAACATCAACTCAATGAGATATCCAGCATTAGAACGGCATCCTTTTAAATGTGGGACGTTCGCATCTGCCGTTTTGAGACGATCTTTCAGAAGCGGTTCGGTTGGGAAACACAAAGTGAGAAACCGCTTCCAAAGCATTTATCAGTTGAAAAATATGCAGAAGAGTTGTGTTGCAAAGCTCTCTTCTAGTTTCCGCAAATCCAAAAAAAAGTGACCAGACGTATTTGGAACATTCTGCAGTCAAAATCATCACAAAACAGAGGGGTGCGGGAGGGATGTGTCGCAGAGTGGAGCACACCTGCTTTTTGGATATATTCATTTTTTTCCATATTTAATCATAATTATTCATTTCATCGGTTCAGAGGTGAAGTTAGTGTGGCATCGACTGTCACGCATTTGCCAGAGATTTTGACCTGAAAGGGGCTACGTACATTCACAATTTGTATTCTACAAAACTCTTATATTTTGTCACATAGTTGGTTTCGTAACCTCGGTGTGCCTAGGCTCTGGCAGCGCTCGCAGAAAAAAAATCCGGAGGCTGACCGAAGTTGGGTACACAGGTGAGAACCAGGTTTCTGTTGTTGTCTCTGCTTAGTCAATAAATCAGTTTCCTCCAATGTCTTTTTCATTTTTGAGACGGTGCGGGACCCAATTATTCGCAGAAAATTCCATGGGGCATAGGTAGGGATTTGCTGCCACATTTTAAGATTCGATGATTTTGTGAGATTGCATTGAAGATTTTTTCTAAAGTCAGAGTCAGTCGCCCACGATCCCCGAAGAAGAACGGTGCGTGAGAAAGCCTCTCGGTGCGGAGTTTGAAGAGCTTGAACTTTGTTTTCGTTGCATGTAGGACATCACTGTTTAATTGTTGTGTGCATCGCAGGAGAAATACCTGGGCGAAGGACGCTGACCTTGGAGTTTTAAAAAAACTCTAAGTTGATCGTTTGTTTTTCTTTTTTTTGCCAAGTGTCAATGGCCATTCATCATTCTGGCTGGCAAATAAACTTCTGCATTTGTTTTAAATCTGAAAACTGACTTCGGTTTTCTGGTGATTAAGATCCTTCCAAGGAACTCGGAATGCTGGAGGATTCCCCCAGACCAGACCACCCCACGATATGGCCATATCGTGGGGTGGTGTGATGCTCAGTTTTGAGTTCAACATCGGAATGTAATTTCCTCAATCAAAGCCACAAGTGTTGCTAAAAACTTTGCAGTGCATTGCATAAAAATAACAATCAAAGCCATAACAAAAGATCTCTTCTCACCAGAATGATATTTCCTGATGTGTTTTTTTAAGTTGGAATTATGACTACTCTTATAATTGCACATGTGACAATGAAATGGTCTTGCACCGGTATGACGTCGTGTGTGAGCGATGAGGTGCCATTTTGTGTATGTTGCATAATCGCACTGGTTGCAGAAAAACATAGGGCCTTGTCTTTTTCTGGACTCGTATGTTGATGCATTCGTTGGTGCCATCGTCATTGATTGGATTTCGCCGCTGGAAGCTTGTGGACATACTGGCAGCTGGTTACGATCCGATTGCAATAAGTTACTCATGACACTAGTGGAACCTGCAATTTGAACGGACAAATGGATTTTTTCACTGAACAATCGCATAAAAAATAAGTAATCCAAAAAGGTTCGATAGTTCTGTGATCTTGGTAAAAAATTTGCTTTTCAAATTAAAAACACATTTAGAAAACTGTCGTGAAATGTCATCTTCTACGGCCAATTGGAAAGCCCCAGGAGCACCCCTGGCAAAACACTTTTTAAAAATTTAGAAGGTATCCCAGAAGATGAGTCCTGCAACATTGAGAAAACGTTTATTGCACAATACAACAACGTATTTGTGTTTCATGCTGGCCAAAGGCCGACTTTTGAACGGATTTTTGCATGTGAAAAACTCGAATGCATTTCAACCAATCTTTGACAAATTTTAACTTTCCAGATGTTTCGTCTGATTTTTCACATTATCTGTGATTTGGGAAGTGTGTTTTGCGGCCTTGTGTTGCAATCTTTCAAAAAACACACAAACTGGTTTCAGTTAGTTTGTTTGTGAGGTATATATTTTAGTTTTTTTATCGCTAACGGACCTCGTGAACCTCCCACCGCACAGAATTCTGCTTTCTGACAGTTTCAAACAGATGGCATTGCACAATATTTCAACATTTAACCAATGTGGACAAATAATCTAATTTGCCATACAAAACAGGGCAAGCTGTTGCAAGTTTGCAACAGATTAAAAAATCCAGGAGCCAGATGGGCCCCCAACACATGGCTGAAAGATGTCTTGATGCCTGTTGGGTTTGCAGCCCTCATGGCAATAAACATAATTGAAACCAGTGCCGGATTACCCAATGGGCACAGGGGGGCACGTGCCCAGGGGCGCCTCGAGGTATGGATCGCAAAATGTTTTCGTCTTACACTTGATAAAATGGGAATTTTTACATGATGTTCAAATTCAATGATTTTGGTGTTTTTGGAAAGCTGAAAGCTTCCTCGACAACTCTTCCACACGTCGAAACCATGTTACAACGGAAAAAATCGCACAATCTTTGAAAATGTGAGGCAGGAAGCCGGAATTTTGTCACATCCAAACTTGGAGAATTTTGTCCCTCAAATTTTTTTCAGAATTTTACCAGCGAAAAGTTTGGGACTGCTATACGAATACACGTCTAAAATCGCCCATTTTTCAACTTTCCAGCACAATAAGTTCTATCAAAATCCATGAATCGGTTCAAGAGAAATTTTACTTTCCGTGGCCGGCACACCGCTACCCGCCGTTCACTGGCATGTGTGTTGCATGTACTTTCTATGCTGTTTCCTCTTTTTGCAATGCCAACTGCCTTTGTTTTAAATGTACCTACCAACTGTTATTCAATAAAATGATTTTATTCAGAATACGGATATGATCATCAGATCCATTGGTATCCATCTTGCATTTTTTGATGAAATTTTAATTTTCAAGTACCTGCTGCTGGCTGGACGACTGCAAGGGCGATTTTCAGAAAAGTGCCCCTGGGCGCCCAAAACCTTAATCCGGCACTGATTGAAACCAAGATTGAAAACACAGAAAAAATATTTCAGGAAAGTAACAGACAATCAACGTTGGAAATTTTACCATTCTGTGAATCAACACTGTCAGGAAGCCTGCATGGCATGATGTCAAACCCTCCATCAAAATGCTCTCCTTCATTGATGAGATCTTCCAGGGTAAATTGGCTATGGCCCACGGAAGCAGAATCACTCATTGGCTCATTTTCGTCATTTGGAGCTTCTATTTTTATCTTAAATGAATTCAAAGACTTGTCACTGCCTTGATGCACATTATCTGAGCCATCTACGAATAGAATGTCTTCAATCTTGCATACGGTGAGGTCATAGATGCCCAGTTCAAACTGGTCGATATTCAGCAAGGACATAAGTTCTGAAACATTATCAAGTTCTTGTGAACTACATGTGATCTGACCAACATACAGCATTTGGATCAATTTCTTTACTGTTGTGACGTCAATTCCGGGCAAGAAAATGCAGACTGGATGACAAACATGAGGCAGATTTTCGAACAGTGATTTGAAGAGAGTGCTGAAAAAGATTGAAATTGCAAAAAAGGGATGATTCTGTGAGAGATTTTTGTCTTGGAAGCACGGTGTATTTTTTTCAGCAAATTCAACTGTGTTTTAAGTTTCGTGCATTTAAATGCCAAAAAAGGAAGTGAATTTTTAAGAAACAATATTGGAGTTGCAAGATCGCCAAATGGAATTTCAAAACTTGGGCAAGTCGGCCATATGAGGCCTGCATGATCCAGCCATGTCAAGACTTTATTTCCAATTTCCGCCACAATGACCCCCTATCACATTTACAAGCAGAAGCGCTCTTCCCATTTAATGAATGTAGGGTCCATTCTGTGCTCGTAATTTTGCTTTTGCACTCGTACTCGTACATTTCCATAGCCTCCACAGTGATTTTCTTTTGGAATTGCCACCACGTTTGACATCAGAAGAAGAAAAAGTGTCATGAGTGCCATTCCACGTTGTCGCCAACTGCAGTCATGTGACAGACGAAATTTTGGATGAGGAGACAGGGGTTGGCAACACCCCATGACAAAAATTCCCTCAGCAGTTTGCTTGCTCCTCCCTGGCTTGACTTACCCTGGCTTTTGGAACACCATTGATTGCATGCAACTCTGTTTCCCAGAAATTTTGGGAAAACCTGATGGTCCATGGATCATGGATGAACGTCATGATTCAACACGGCCATATCTTGTAACGGGAATGTCATCTTGTCATAGTGAGGGGAATGGCATTTCAACATGGCAATTGAAACATCTAGCTATCTGGTTCAGTATTTCCAAAAACTGGATGAAGTTGTTGCTGTTATATGGGAAAACCAAAGCACATTACTCAATGCAGCCCAATTCTGCAGAAAAAGTCGCTTTCTGATTGGTCACATTTTGTGACATGTCTTGAACTACGGTTGTACCTCTAATGCCTGGTGGTTTGAAAAAACAAATTTCTTTGTGTCTTTCCTCTCACGCAAGCTCAAGTGGTTGTTCGTTGTTTCATCAAAGTTTTTTTTTTCATTGCCAGGGTTAATGGCCAAAACATGAAAAAGCGTAAAGTGGTGAAAGAAGATGCTGATTAGGCCATCGGCACACCTCCCAGCTGGAGCTATTTTCGCTTTTTTTATCGCATTTTTGCCTACTTTACTTTCGAAGTGGGTGACAAAAACCATGAAATCGGTTTACGACAGACTTGATAACCTGGACCAAACCGACAATTATAATTTTAAAGCTATTCGCAAGGCAAATACCGAAAATCTGATTCATAATCAGTGTATTGATTATGAATCAGATTTGCCTTGCTGGGTTCTGAGTTCCTTCACTGCGCGCTCTGCCACAAAATCATGGTACAATAATTAACGTCCGCTTCGATCGTCCAGGCTTTTCAGAAGGCTCCTGTCTGCATATTGCACAAAGGGTTGACAAAATGAAAACTTTCTAGCTTGCCAAAAGACATGATGCAACCAGTCACATTTCACTGGATGACCCTAAATGGAACTATATTAGTCCAAAGACATGTATACGTACGTATTGTAGATGGCTCCGTCTAGAATGTTAAATTTTTGAGGTCTTACCTTGCACTGTATAAAATCATCTGATGAACATGTAAAATGTGATTATCCTCACAGATCAACTTGATATCCGTTTCAGATTGGTTTTCAGATAATGTCAGTGCATGCTGAAACAAAAGGTTCGTGTCCACGCCAAGCTTCAGTGTCATTTTTTCAGCAGAAAACACCTCAGTGTGGCGCTAAATTTTTACAATGGCCATTTTTGAAGGATTAAAAACTAAGATAATGACTGAAAAGATAAATGGAAGCAAAGGGAGCATTTTTTTCTTGGCGTGCTAGAGGGTGCAGAATGTGAAAGGGGATGGCATGAAGTACAGGCTGAGCCAGAAAAAAGAGGACTTTTAAATCATTCGCAACTTTGTGAACAAGGTGACCTTCCACTGTGAAAATGGACACAAAATTCATCATTTGGTTGTGCGAGAATACCTTGTTCACAGATTGGTTTTTTCCAAACCTGGAAATCAACCGAATGGCAACAAATAATGTCTCGTAAAAAGCTCCTTTTTCTGGCCTATGCTATATTTTCACGCTTTTTGCAATGACGAGTTCAAACAACTTGGAAGAACTTCTTTGGAACGTGTACTTCAAAGTGCCAGAAAGTCATAAAGATGTGATAAATTTAAAATGGGCACTTGCAGGCAGATGGTGAAAAATTGTTCCTTCTGATGCCCAGTTCCTTCTGATGCCCAGTTTGTCCAACGATAGTCAACTTTAATCAATGGTTAAATGACACTTTATCGATTTTGGTTCTCCATCGTTGGTTAAATTCGTTGACATGGAAATTAACCAATCGAAAGTTCAAGTTCTGTTTATTGAACAGTGGTTAAACCTTAACCAATGGTTAAAAGCCAGTAATCAGTAGTTAACTTTAATCATCCCTTTTTCGCTGATTAGCGGTTGGGATGCTCTTATGTGTCTCTTTTCCAGAAGACCGTACACCTTTACTTTTTCGAAAATCCAAACATCCTTCAATTTGCATCACGTCTGCAAACAGCTGCCAAATCTCCCAATTATTTTGGATTATTCATCAAGGTGAGCGTTTTTCAAATTTCACTTATCACTGCGGTGGATCAAATTGCGGATGGGATTTCGGAAGCTTTGATTCAAGTTAAAAGGAAAGTGAGAAAAGCACAGTTCCGTTGCCATGGAAACCATTCGATTTCTGATTTCTGAAGTGCTGCTCAATTTTGCATAAAATGACAGAATGAGGCCACACTGGCAGTCGCGGAGATTTTTATTTTGAAGGAATTTGGTTGTTTTTCTGACTTTTTTCAGTGTCTAGCAGGCAACCGACGACCTAAATTATTGGCAAGGATGTTTCATAGGAACGTTCACAAGGTTGGAATTAAACGCAGCGTTTCAGTTCAAAATATCAGTTCAAAATATTTTCCATGGGTTTTGAATAAGTCACGACACATGAAAATGCCGACTTTTTGCACAAATTCATCGTGTTTCATCCGTTCGAGATGTACTTTCTTTACTTGAAAGGATTGAAATGGACAGTGAATTGAGAGAAAAAATATTTGCAAAACAGCCAAAACGCTGCATGAAAATGCAAACACTTGCGTGCTTTGGTCCGCACGACATGAATCAGTGCCTCCTACAACACAAGGCCGTTGCACGAGTTTGTGACGTCATACTGAGTGGATGGCGGAAAAGAGGAAAACACAATGCGAGTATGGTGCGCCCGCGATGTGCTGCCCACGGAAACTTGAAATTTCTCTCGAACCGATTGACCGATTTTGATGAGACCTGTTGTGCTGGAAAGCTGAAAATTAGACAATTTCAATGGTGTATAACAATCCCTAACTTTTCACTGCTAAAGCTCCAAATGAATTTGAGAGATAAAAGTGTTCAAGTTAAGATGTGATCCAATTCCGGCTTCCTGCCACATATTTTCAATGATTGTGCGATTTTTTCCGTTGTAACATGGTTTCGACCAGCGAGAAAGTTGTAGAGGAAGCTTTCAGCTATCCAAAAACACCAAAACCATTGAATTTGAGCACCATTTCACTATTTTAGGACCAGAAATGCGCGACATGGCAGCATCGTTGAGTTTTTGAGCGGGGAAGAAGCCGCGACTCCCTCGGATTTCCAGGGAGGCGCGGCATCTTCCCCGCTCAAAAACTCAACGATGCTGCCATGTCGCGCATTTCTGGTCCCAAAATCGTGAAATGGTGCTCAAATTCAATGATTTTGGTGTTTTTGGATAGCTGAAAGCTTCCTCTACAACTTTCTCGCTGGTCGAAACCATGTTACAGCGGAAAAATCGCACAATCATTGAAAATATGTGGCAGGAAGCCGGAATTCGATCACATCTTAACTTGAACACTTTTGTCTCTCAAATTCATTTGGAGCTTTAGCAGTGAAAAGTTAGGGATTGTTATACACCATTGAAATTGTCAATTTTCAGCTTTCCAGCACAACAAGTCCCATTAAAATCAGTTAATCGGTTCAAGAGAAATGTCAAGTTTCCGTGGGCAGCACACTTCGGACGCCGCTCACTCGCATTGTCTTTTCCTCTTTTCCACCATCCACTGTTTATGACGTCACACCATTTTTGCTTCCCGTGCAAAGGCCTTGTGTTGTAGGAGGCACTGCATGAATACCTTTTTAACAACAGTGCCGACGCAGAAATCAGCGCAAATTGTTGACAATTTGTTTTAAAATGCGTTTCCATGGCAACGATGAGACAGAAAAAAGTGAAGCCAATCAAAATAAAACGCTTCGGACAAGTTATGGAACGCGGAAAATGAGTTTGCCAAGAACCAAAAATAAATGTTGAGAAAAAGCACGAATTTCAAAGGTTAAAAATGGCAGCCAAATTTGTCGAAATTGTGCTTAACCATTGGTTAACCTATGGTTAACTTGGTAATCAATGATTAGCTAACTAGAGGTTTTGTAGTGTCAATAAACCAAAGTCGTAAACTAGAGTTTAACCATTGGTTGAATTACTAATCAATGATTAGCAAACCACAGGTTAACTTGTGTTAACTATCGTTGGATAAACAGGGCATGAATGTTTATTGTTTTAAGGGGGTTCCAAGTCAATTGAAATGATGGTCAAATTTTGTTTGTTATCTTTTGGCAACTTAAGAAGGTATTTTTTTATATTTTGTATGTTGCGATGAATGTCCAAATCTGTTTTGCTGCCCAAAAACTGTCACTTTGCATTCCTTTTACATAAATATGCAGGTTTTATCCACATTCACATCAAAATGCTTTGAGATATCATAAAAAGTGAATTGAAAGCAAAATTGCAATTAATTGTTATCAATTTCTGTCTTTTTCACTCTATGATTGTTGTGAATATATGGGTGCAAAGGCTCAATAGGTGGGAAACAGTTTGGT
>JASGXE010006937.1:0-19709 GCA_030068105.1 Sinentomon sp. SZTP_YWyxl | reverse complement strand
ACAACCTTTGACCACCCTTGACCACCATTGACCATCATTTGACCACCTTTGACCACCTTTGACCACCTTTGACCGTCATTGACCACCTTTGACCACCATTGACAACCTTTGACCACCCTTGACCACCATTGACCATCATTGACCACCTTTGACCATCACTGACACATTTGACCACCATTGACCACCTTTGACCATCACTGACACATTTGACCACCATTGACAACCTTTGACCATCTTTGACCGTCATTGACCACCTTTGACCACCATTGACAACCTTTGACCACCCTTGACCACCATTGACCATCATTGACCACCTTTGACCATCACTGACACATTTGACCACCATTGACAACCTTTGACCACCTTTGACCGTCATTGACCACCTTTGACCACCATTGACAACCTTTGACCACCCTTGACCACCATTGACCATCATTGACCACCTTTGACCATCACTGACACATTTGACCACCATTGACAACCTTTGACCACCCTTGACCATCATTGACCACCTTTGACCATCACTGACACATTTGACCACCATTGAAATAAAACGGAAATAAATTACACGACCTCTGCCGTGTGATTTTCAGGGGGGTTAACAATTACACGGCCTCTGCCGTGTGATTTTCAGGGGGGTTAACTATTACACGGCCTCTGCCGTGTGATTTTCTGGGGGTTAACTTTTTCACGGGCTCTGCCGTGTGATTTTCAGGGGGGTTTAACTATTACACGGGCTATGCCGTGTGATTTTCAGGGGGGTTAACTATTACACGGCTCTGCCGTGTGATTTTCAGGGGGGTTAACTATTACACGGGCTCTGCCGTGTGATTTTCAGGGGGGGTTAACTATTACACGGGCTCTGCCGTGTGATTTTCAGGGGGGTTAACAATTACACGGGCACTGCCGTGTGATTTTCAGGGGGGGTTAACAATTACACGGCCTCTGCCGTGTGATTTTCAGGGGGGTTAACTATTACACGGGCTCTGCCGTGTGATTTTCAGGGGGGTTAACTATTACACGGGCTCTGCCGTGTGATTTTCAGGGGGGTTAACAATTACACGGGCACTGCCGTGTGATTTTCAGGGGGGTTAACAATTACACGGCCTCTGCCGTGTAATTTTCAGTAGGGGTTAACAATTACACGGCCTCTGCCGTGTGATTTTCAGGGGGGTTAACTATTACACGGGCTCTGCCGTGTGATTTTCAGGGGTGGTTAACTATTACACGGGCTATGCCGTGTGATTATCAGGGAGGTTAACTATTACACGGCCTCTGCCGTGTGATTTTCAGGGGGGTTAACTATTACACGGGCTCTGCCGTGTGATTTTCAGGGGGGTTAACAATTACACGGGCACTGCCGTGTGATTTTCAGGGGGGTTAACAATTACACGGCCTCCGCCGTGTGATTTTCAGGGGGGTTAACTATTACACGGGCTCTGCCGTGTGATTTTCAGGGGGGTTAACAATTACACGAGGGGATTGGATATTACACGGCTCAAATCTATGTAATTTCTAGGGGGCTTAGAAATTACACGGGATTAGAAATTACATGCAACACCGGCATTTCCAGACGGTGCCTATAAAGCTCCGAAAGGTGGAAATATAGCAACCGGCGGTTGCTGAAGAAGAAAGATGGGTGAATTGCGTGTGAATTGCGTGAAATGTCGTGTAAAAAAGAAAAAACAATGCATGGAAACCAGTACAACAGCTCAAAATCAAAGAAGTTTAATAAAATAACTAGAAGTAACATAGCGCCATCTCTCTGCAGCCCGAAATGGTTCCACCTTGTGTTTCCCTTTTCTCCCGCAAATGCGCCACCACGTTGGCAAAAGAATGGGAAATGGACGCAGTGTCCGATGTAAAACGCGCATTCCGTTTTTCCTTTTTGACGATTTTTGTTTTTATTTTTGGGTGGAATGCACTACCACCAGGCTCTAGGATGTGCCTAAAACCACACTAACTTTTCTGCTGGGCTATAGTTTGTCAGTTTAAAGATAGAATAAACGATAACGCTTGCCGAGTCAAAGGTAAGCGTTATCGTTGTCTTGTCCCGTCCAGACCCCGCCTGGGCGGGACAAGACCCCCGCTCAGACGGGGGTCTTGTCGCGATGTTCACAATAAACGGGGTCTGGGGCAGAACCCCAACGGGGTTCCAAGAGTTGGAGCCCCCGGTAGGGGGTCTGGGGGCGAAGACCCCAAGTTGATAAAATTTAAAAAAAAACAAGGTTCATTTTTGGAGGAAAATTGGTGTTCCAGAGATCAAATTTCCCGCACCAGGGCAAGCCAAAAGCAAATGTCAGGGAGGAAAAAGTGAGCCGCGGCGAGGCATTTCTCGACTGTGAGACCGATGCCCTCCTAAATTACGTCCCTGAGAGCACATCGGAAAATTTTTCCAGGCACTTCCGACTGTATTGCGGTAGGCATAGTGTCGCATGCATGGGCCAATGCGGACGAGCCCCCAGCGGAATTCCATGGAGTGGAGCCCTGGCAGCAGATCGGAAGGACGGAGTTCTCCACAGCATGCATTTTGTGGAATATTGGATCAATTTGGCATTTTTCACTTGTTGAAATTGCGATGACGGCCCCTTGAGCCGATGACAAGCTTTTTTGAAATGCGGCCGCACAGGGAGCGGCAGCAAAATTCGCCAAGAACGGAAGCTGGAAGAAATAGAACAAGGCAGAAGTGGACTTGGAAACGAACTTGATCATCTAAATTTGGACAAAGGTTAAACTATCTCAATAATTCCAGTCCCAATATCCATTGCCAAAACGGCAGTCTTTCGTTATCGAAAAAGGGTTCGAATTCGAACCCTTTTTGGGTGTCCCGAAAACATTTCGCCAAAATTCGTGGAGATGTTCCTGATGGCAAAACAAATCGAAATTAATCAGTAAAAACTTTTGCTCCGGGCCCCCATTTCCATGGTTACCATGGTTGGTTGCCATGAAAAAGAGACTATTTTCACCGGTTTTTTGGGTGGCGATTGCGTGGAAATGGGGGGTCTGAGTACTTTTCTTCCTGAATATTTTTTGTTCGGATTACATTTGGGAATCTGTCCTCGAAAAATTACTTTCGTGCGGTGACTTACTCTTTTTGACGAGCGAAGCGAGTCTACAACGGACAGCAAACCACAATTTGTGTGCAACGATAACTCAAAAAGTTGTTAACCGATCGTACCCAATTTTTGTGGAGGTGAAGATTTCAATGTGGTGCGTTGCTGTATAGTTTTTGGTCAAAATCGGTGAAAAAATGACAAAATGGCACAACAAAAACAAAATTGCTCTTTCCCCTGCCCCACCTCAACAAAACCAGCAAGCGCAACAATGAACAGACACTGCAGGCCGCGAAAACTCCGAACCTCACTCACCGCCTACTCACCGCACCCCCATGCACAATTTGCATCCCAACGCAGACAATGAAGGAGACAAGGCCAAGAGGCGAGCACAGGACGGCAACAGAGCAGAGAAGCCAAGCTGAGAAGAAACAAACAGGACAACAGGTTGCATTTTGTTTCAGTCAATGAATGCAGGAATCAATGATTAATCAGTCAACAACACCACACAAAAAAGAAAGAAACCCGCAAACCAGACATCAGCAATGTGTGCATGCAGGTACCTGCTGTCGCGAGTGGATGCTGTGCAGTGTGGCGGAATGGGGAAAATTTTTTCCTTTTGGGGAAATTTTGCACCTTTGGGGAAGGTCTGGGGAAATCGATAGTTTGGGGAAATTTCGAGTTTTGTCCACCAACAACAGCGCAAATGGATTTTGCAGAAATGCGAAACGGGGATTTTTTTCGGTTATTTTTTTCTGCTTTCGCTTTCGTTCCATATTCTTGTGTCGTGACGCATTTTGACAGCATAATTTTTTTTCCAATCCACTTCTGCGGACCAGGAGCTCGCTGCAGCCAATCCCGTCGTCTCAAATTGTGACGTCATCAATTTTGGGATTTTTGCCTTGCCACCGGTTTTTGCCATTTGGCATGTTTGCCACCGCTTCGCAACTCTTTCTAGGGTCGCAACAGGGTTAGGTTAGGTTAGGTTAGGTCAGGTTAGGTTTGGTTGAGTTTGGTTTTGAAAATTGGATGTTGAAATTGGCTGGAATTCCCATCAACCAATCAGAGACGCGCATGCGGAAGTGGATTGGGAAAAAAATATGCATTTTGACACGACTGAGCAGCCGATGCTCGAATATTGAATTAATGGATCAAGTTCGGTTTGGAAAGGACAGGATGGGACGCAAACGAGGCCCGCATCCCGCGAAGACACCGAACTCCTCCACCCGCACCCCATGCACAATTTTCGCCACAAAGCTCACAAGAGAAGTGGCTCACCAGAGAAGAGGCTCAGAAGGAACAGGACAACTGGTTGCATTATTTTTTTAGCCAAACAAAACAACCAGCGAAACATCAGCCAAAACGCATCAGCACTCCGGGATTTTCGTGAGTCCAAAATGTGTGCTTCTGGATTGCGGCGTTTAAAGGGGGTGTGCGCTGCGAAAGACATGCGAGTGATTGGCGGATCGCGGTGCGATGCCCACAGAAAGTTAAATTTCTCCTGAGCCAAGCGACGGTTTTTGATGCAGTTTCGCATGGCGCAAAGCTGAACAATGAGCGCTTCCACACATATGTATGTATACTCGTATAATGATTCCAACCTTTTGTCGGGTGAAACTCTGAAACCATTTGAGGAACAAAAGTGCTCAAGTTTCGGAGAAATAAAATTCCGGGTCCCTGCCAAGAATCCCAAAATCATTGAACTTGAACACCACTCAATAATAATTTTATGACCAGAGACAACATTACATGGCAGCATTGTTTTGTTTTTGAGCGGTGAAAATGCAGTGCCTCCCTCGGATTTCTAGTGAGGCGCTGCTTCTTGGCCTCTCAGTCACCAAACTCAGCACAACTTGCACAACAATTGCCGCCCACAGACCGCTTGTGCAGGAGCAAACGCGACTGGGACACGCAAAAAAGCTGATCGCTCGTCTACAACAGGAAGCCTGTCTCCTGTTTCCTAGTAATATCAAAGTTAAAACAAGACCACCACAAATCGGGCTTTTTTGGATTTTTGGGGGGCACTGCGTGAAAATGGGGGCTCGTAGGTAATTTTGTCACTGAATATTTTATGTTTTCCCCGATAGTAGAACCTGTCCTGAAAATTGGACAGTTCTACGATGAAATCTTACCTCCCCCATGAATTCTGCAAATGGGTCCATTTTGGGGGACTTTGGGGGGTTTTCATGGAAACGGGGGCCCGGAGCAAAATGTTTCACTGCGATTAATTTCGATTTGTTTTGCCATCAGGAACATCTCCACGAATTTTGGCGAAATGTTTTCGGGACACCCTGTAGTTTGGGTAAAAGGGAAGGATAGGTAAAGGGGAATGTTTGGCTGCACAGGTTGGGTTGAGTTTCGTTTTGTTTTGCTTTTTTCCACGCGCAAAATCGGGATGTGCCCCGATTCGTCTGTGGAGAAAATTTTCAAAACCCACTTCCTGCAATTTCGTGTTTTCGAGCGGTCTCGCGTTCAAGCGCACAAGGAATTCATCGTTTTTTGTTTGGCTTCGACGGAATTGAAGTCCATTCAAACCTTCCCACGTTTGCTGCCTGGTGTGCCCCTTCAGCCTTGGTGAACGCCTGCTGCCACAATGTCCACAAACCGCAGTTGAAAAAAAAACTTTTGGGGACGGAGAATCGAACCTGGGTCCTCCACCACACATGCAAGACAGTCCACCGAACCACTGAACCACCCCGGCTTTTCTGAAAATTCACCGCAGTTCATTCCTCTTAATCCGAGCGGCATGTGTTGCACTGTTATTTCCGATGGTGGCTTCTTTCTTGTTTGCAAACTCGGCTGGTTGTGTGCCCAGTCAATTTTGACGCATGTTTTGTGACGAAAACAAAACAATGTTTGCATATCTATCGCTTGATAAAATAGTCAAATGGTGCTCAAATACAATGATTTTGGTGTTTTTGGAAAGGTGAAAGCCTCCCCCACAAACTCTCCCACTGGCCGAAACCATGTTACAACGGAAGAAATCGCACAAACATTGAAAATGTATGTCAATAACCCGGAATTTGATAACATCTTCACAACAACACGTTAGATTTGTCAAATGATTGGAAGTTTTACCTGCAGAAAGTTTGGGATCATCATACATATCTGAATTCGCTCATCTTTCAGCTTTGTACCACAGAAAGTTTCATCAAAATCCGTCACCAGGTTGCAGAGAAAATTCCATTTCTGTGAGCGTCGCACCGCTGACTGTCGTGCATTTCAGGCGGCTCCGCCGTCGCTCTTGCCAACGTGGTGTCGCATTTGCGGATTAAAAGTGAAACACAACCTGGAACCATTTTCGCTGGGCTTTGTTGCTTCCAGGTTTCTTTATTACTTCCATGCTCAAAATGCGTTTGATGTTCGGATCACCAGTCCTTTTGTCAGCATGCACATAATCTGCCAACAAATCACCGGCGATTGCAATTTGATGAATGAGTGCCGCCGACGCAGGAATGTCCAAATTTGTCTTTCTGTACATGCGAAGCGATGCATTGCTTGATTTTTTTGTCGATTTCGGGAAAGATGCGCAACTCGCAATAAAATAAAAAATACAGAAAAGTCAAAACACAGAAACACATGATTTTGCGATTTTCGAGGTGAACTTCGGGACTTTTTGGAAATTTGCTAAATTTCGGAACATTTTGTGACAAATTTCGCTGGGGCAAAGATTCCAGGATTGTCCTGTCTGGACGGTTGCGTCACCCTGCAATCACCCTGAAAGAAAATGTACCTTCCAAAAATAATTTACCTCCTAATTGGAGGTAAAAATCATAAAGAATGCCGGGAAAGGTCCAAAAATAAAATATTGTATGTGACAGGCGGATAAGAGATTGGCAAAAACCAATGAATGCCAAAATTCGTTTCCAAAAAACATATTTGCAATATCAGCCAACAAACAGGAACAGGACGGCAGGCAACACTTCAAACACTTTGGATCGCGACTGGGCAGCCAGCCAGTCAGGTCAGCATGGAAGGATGAACTGCTGCAGCACAAAAATGACCATGAGACCGCGGAGTGAGGCGACGCCGGGTCTTCAAAAGGTTGAAAATTCGCCAGACTCAGAAGGGTGCGCTCTGACATTTGTGTGACCGGGTCTGCGCGAGAAGGCAGCCGGGTCTCTGGCAAAAGAGGCACGCCGGGTCTCGGACCTGGCTGGAGAAAAAGGGCCGGATCTGCGACCCGGCGGGACCCGGCCGCAGCCTCCGAGAGAACAAGGCCGTTGCGCTGGTTTGGTGACGTCACAAGACCCGACGGGAAATTGCGAAGAAATGCATTGGGAGGAATGGGAAGGCGCAGAGAAAATTGTTCGTTCTTGAAATCTCGTGAACAGATTTGAGTCTGGAATGTTTCAAATTCACACAAAAGGATCAAAGGACCCTCACGTCGCAAAATGATGCTAAAACATTTTCAAAAAAAAAAATGTCCTTCAAAGGCCAAAAAGAAGGCAACTTCCCAATTCTCCGCAATTAATTCTCCGCAGTCTGGGATGGAAGTGCAGTTCAAACAAGATTAAAAGGTTCGCTTCCAGGGAAGCCTTTGTTTTGTCTTTTGCAGTGCAGAAACTTTGGAAGTGATTTCCAGCACAATTGTAAAAACTGCATAACCAGAAAGTTCGGCAAAATTATCAAATTAAAAGTGGCATGTATGTGGAAGATATGAGATGAGTGGTGAGGAGAGTGATTCATGTCAACTTTGGTGCGATGAAAACGGTAAGCAATTTCCGATGATGATTGGATTTCTCTAAATATCTGTTGGAAGTTTTCAACCAAATTAGAATGTCATCCTAACTCAGTTTCTGTTCAGTTTGCTCTTTGCAGCCAAACTGGCACATGATAGGCTTCTGAGAGGAGAGACAAACGTTTGGGATCTAAAATTCCTGGGAAGGAATTGAACTATGGAGAACACCTGTTGGGAAATATATGAAAAATTATTGCAATGTATTCACGGTCAACAAAAACACACGCGTGTGCTGCGTAATTTTCTACATTCACGAAGCGCAGTAGGTATTACACGAGGTAATGATTTCCGGATTAGGCCGTTTTTCCTGTTTTTGTTGGGTGTACCCTTGGGAAAAGGTCAGGGGTAGCCTTGGCCGAAGGCTAGGGGGTAAACTAACCTCTTGAGTATCTCTGGTTGCAGTGATAAGAAGCAGAGGTCGTGTACGACCGTTTTCCTAACTTCCACTCACACACATCAGCGCTTCGACATAGCAGTCAATTTAGCATATGGATGAACGCTTCCCAGCAATGGAAGAAGAATAGTGTTGTGGATAGAAATTAAAGTTTCACAACACCAATCTACCCAACAAATTGGTTGCTGTTTTGTAGCTGTGAGTGAAATGCTATAATGGAAGGTCGGGCTGATGGTGAAGGAAAACAACCAGGGGCAGAATTTCGGAAGCTTTGATTCAATTCGCAAAGCGAATTGACGTTGCCATGGAAACCGTTCAATTTGTTTTGCGACTGACGGATGATGTGAAAATATGCCAGAATAAAACCGAAATGAGCGGTCGAATTGCTTCCACTTTTTCAAGAGTTGCGACCATAGATTAAGAATATATATGGTTAATGCACTGGGACCCGAAAACTCACAAATTCCGCAAGAGGCGCGGCGATCGCATTACACAAAGTCGGAAGTTTCCGACAACAGAATCAAATGGAGTTTCAAATATCTTCGCTGGAAAATAGCGATATCTCTGCGGCAAATGGAATAAAACTTTGCGATCTCATGGAAAAATGTACGCTGAACATCGTCCTGCCTTCAGAATTGATAATTTCGCCAAGGTTTGCCTTCCACTCTCAGGTGGAAGTCAGTTCCTACCAACTTTTGCCAGAATCTCGAACTTGGGGGTGACGTTTTCGAGGTGGTCTTCTCTGAGCGAAGGATCTGGGCGCATCCCAGACGTGAGTACCTATAGAGGTCGGAGCCCCCAGTAATTGGGGTCTGGGGGTAGCGCCCCAGCGGGGTTCCAAGGGGCGGAGTAAATGCCGGGGATCTGGGGGTCGGAGACCCCAGAAGCTGACGAAATTTCAGGGTTCATTTTGGGGGCGAAATTGGTGTCGCAGAGGTTTTGTTGGAGGGTGTACGAAACTTCATGCAAGGTGTAGACCCCCTGGGGGTCGCCCACAAGGGGGTCTCCCCCGAGGGGGTCTGGAAAACTTTTCGTTGAAGAAAACCTTGTCAGAAAATGTGAAACGACAGCGGGCTTTGGATAAAAAAAATCATGGGCCTCTCAACGTCATGGGCAATGTCATGGGAAATTCTGTGCACCAAGGTCTGAGAACAAGCGAATCGACGTGGGCATCCCTGCATGCCTCGTTTCTGCGAGGCAATCCACATCATCGTTAAATGTGAACGCAAAAAACAGAACGAAGTGTGGGACTCCATGGCGCAGTGGCTATCGCACTGGATTAGGATGCAAGAGGTTCTGGGTTCTGGGTTCAAGTGTTCAAGACCAGATCGGGGTCAATTTTTTTTCAATTTTCGGCCAACAACACCAAAGGGCAACAACAATGGGTGTCTTTTCGCCAACACTGCATGCATGCAGGCTGTGAATTTTCAGGCCATGGTGGGGCACCGATTTGGCTCCATCACAGGGACATCATTTCAGGTTTCTGCAGGGAGCATGGGCTGCATGGCCTCAGTGAAGAATCTGGGCGCAACCCAGACTGGTTTACAGAGCCCTTGGTGTGGGTCTGAGTGCAGAGCCCCTCAAAGTTGTAGAAATTGGGAAAATTTAGGGTTCGTTTTGGGCTGTATTCCAGAAACGAAATGTCACACCTGGGAGAGCCAATCGCACATGCCAGGTTGGAACGAGAATTTTTAAACGTACGGCCGAATGTTTTTTTTTCCTCGAGCCGGAAAACGGACCCACTTTCAGCACGGGTCCCTTGCCCATGGTCCAGTTGGCCCAATGGACGAAACGCCTCAGAGGGATAAACGCCCATGAACTGGACTGTGAATAAAAGTGATACAATCATTTGGTGGCATATGTGACAACGGCCCCTTCTAGATTAAAAAAAAGGGTAAAGTCATTTATACGGGGGGGACACAATTGCACGGCAACAGGGAACCATTTTAAAGAAAACAGCAGTACCCTTAGCCGTGCAATAGTGTCCCCCCTTTGGTGCCAGCATACGGCACAGGGTGTGCCTTATTTCTCGTGCATAGTCGGCTATAAGATAGGTTAATTAGGCGCTTTGGATTGGTTAAGTTTGGTTGGTTCGGTTGGGTCGTTGGGTTAGGTTAGGTCAGATTGCATTGGATTGGGTCGAGGTTGTTTTTCGCGTTGGTTCATTTGGTTGTTTTTAGTAAAGGCACACTGCACAGAGAACCCTAACCTAACCTGTAACCAAACCTAACCTGTCCTTACCTAACCTAACCTAACCTATTCTAACCAAACCCAACCTAACGACCGAACCGAACCAACCTTACCCATCCAAAGCGCCTAATTAACCTATCTCAACCGACTACCCACCCTCCAGAGAAATGAGGCACACCCTGTGCCGTGCCTTATGCTGGTGCCAAAAAGGGGGGACACTATTGCACGGCCAAGGGTACTGCTGTTTTCTTTAAAATGTTTCCCTGTTGCCGTGCAATTGTGTCCCCCCGTATAAATGACTTAACCCCAAAAAAAAAAATTCGCCCTGTAGCAGTCCATCAGTCGCGGGCCCGTTTTGCATGTCCCGTGTTCGCTCTCTGGCGAAGAAAAGGTGTCCTCTTTGGAGGAACCCGCAACTAGCACCAAAATTAGACACCAAATTTTTTTGTTTTTCAGCTCTGAGGTTTCCCTCCTTCCCGCAAACCCTCTGCCAATGGGAGCTCAATCCTGTGCAACTCATTCGTTTCGCCAATCCATGACGCCGTACCGAAAGCTTGTGGTGAAGGTTTGCGCCTATGGAATGCCACAGCAACCGCCTGTGGTCAATGAAGCAACCTGCAAAAACAATGGACAACATGTCCGTCATGGAAAGGACAGGGTCTGGGAAGGAATCGGACTGATTTCTTGAGCGGTTTGCTTGCCACTTCAGAAAACTCCGTCTTCATTCCAAAGTTTGCAATTCTTTCAAGACCGAGCTCATTCCTTTTGCCATTTTCTCATTTCGGGAAAAACTGTCTCCGTGCAGGCACATTGTGAATATCCTGGCACAAGAAAAACAACCAGAAAAATTAAAAAGCAGCGATGAAAACGGGCCGAAACAAAAACAAACTCTGAACGAGTTCAAATCACCTGAGCTGATCTCATTTGAAAGGCGGCGAAGTTGTGTATCATGCGATCGGCCTGCCACCTAGCGGAAGTTTTTAAATTCCCGCAAACTCATTCAACAGAGGGAGCCAGCAGTGCACTAACCATATATTCTTAATCTATGGTTGCGAACCATTTTTCCGTGATAAGTCTTTTTTATTTTTTGCAATGATGAGTTGTTAGATCGATTAAAATGCTCAAATATGCGCTTTATATTCGCAAATGGATGAATTAGGCAGCTTTTTGATGAGGGCAGTGAAGGAGATAGGGGGAGGGATGGAGAGGCTTTGTAGGACATAATTGCACCAGTAAAAAATGTTTACATTTTGAACCGACGGGACAGAAAAAATCAATCAGAGGTTTCATAAATAACTGAAAAAATCTAAATTTGGTGCAATTTTTGATCATTGTTCCGAGTTATCATCTTGCAAAGCGCAAAGTCTGAAAAAACTGTTCAATTGTATAGAAAAAATTTTTTCATTCTTTCACTGATCGCAGAAAAAAATGAATCAGCTCTTCGTTTCAGTAAATGATAGAAAAATTCCAAATTTGGGCTAAATCCGTTGAAAACTTTTTGAGTTATCGATTTCCATCTAAAATCGACGATTTAAAACAGGGCTTGTGTTTTCAGTTTCCGGGTAAAAATAACATTTTGTCTTAGCAGACGACGCATTCGCGTCTGTCACAGTGGCTCAGTTGGTTCGCTGGTCTGACTCCAAATCCGAAGGTTGTGGGTTCGATTCCCGCCACAGTCGGAATTTGTGGGTTGGGTCATGCGCCATTCTGGCTGCAGTGACAGAAAGGGAGACTCAGTGGCAAGTCTTCTAGTCCTTCGGAAGGGACTTTAAGAAGGTGGTCCCGTGTGCAATTCACCATGTGCACGTAAAAGAACATTAGTCCGTCCAAGAGTGGCGGCAAGTTACAGAAACAATAAAGCCACAAACATACAGGGGTACCGAACACCAGTGTGGGTATGGTGAATGATTGGTATGAATGGCGCCAGAGTAAGGTGCAAAGTATGAAGGGTTGATTGGGCGAAAAGAAGCCCTGGGGAACACCCCGAAAACCTTACACAAAAGACAAAACAAAAATGCTCACGCCGCTGCTGGCATATTGGCGTTTTTCTAAAAAGGACAGTTCTGAAGAAGCATTCTGGAGCTGCTTTGTTGGTTCAGTGGTAGAATTACCGCTTCAGATGCGAAAGGACCCAAGTTCGATCCCCAGTGCCTGCGAAAATTTTTCAATTTATGCAAAAGTTTCTGCCACACATTTTTAATGATCTTGCGATTTTTCCGTTGCAACGTGGTTTTGACCTGCGGAAGAGTTGTCGAGGAAGCTTTCACCTTTCCCAAAATGAAAAACAATTGAATTTGAACACCAAAACCACATCAACACACATTTCGACGCGTGTTCTTGCGCCAAAAACAAACATGCTTCCATGTCGCATTCTCTCTTGATAAAAGCGAGTCAAATGGTGTTCAAATGCAATGATTTTGGACTTTTTGGAAAGCTGAAAGTTTCCTCTACAACTCTTCCACAGGTGGAAACCACGTTTTGCAGCAGAAAAAATCGCGCAATTAATCAAAATATGTCAGGAATCCGGAATTCTTACGAATCTAAATCTAAACACTTTTATTCCTGAATGAAATTGTTTCGTTTTTTGCCTGCAGAAAGTTTAGAACCATAACATATTTGAAATCGCACTTTTTTCTGCTTTCCACCATGGAAAATTTCATCAAAATCCGTCGTCTAGTTCAAGAGAAATGTAAGTTTCTTTGGGCGTCGCGCCGCGGTCCGCCATTCGGACGCATTTCAAAACTCAAGGAAACATCATCCGGTCCTGTGACGTCACACCAATTTTTAATTTCTGCGCAATGGCCTTGTTCTTTCGGAGGCTGCGACCCGTCCCACTTTAAGCCCTGATTACATCACATTATATCTTGAGAGCATAAGCTTCTTTCACCAAAATCAATTTGGTTTTCGACGCGGACGTCCTGCGAGGCGCAATTTGTGCTTTTTGCCGATGATATTACTCGATCGCTTGATTCTAGTGTTCCCGTGCACGCAATCTTTTTAGACTTGACCAAATAAGCCTCTGATATGGTCTCTCACACAAATATGCTCCTTAAAAAACTGCGCCTGATAGGCCTACCTCAACCCATAACTAATCTGGTTAAATCCCTCCTCTCAGATAGATCACAGCGAGTGAGCCTTCAGGGGTCCATTGTCCATTTCTTCTTCGGTCCCTGTAACATCTGGAGTTCCACAGGGTAGTGTGATAGGACCTCTTCTGTCTCTCATTAACATAAACGATAGGGTGACTGTACTAGGCTGGCGGATAATCTTTCTATAGTAACTGGTGCGACAGTTGGGATATGAGGATAAATGTAAACAAGTCCAAGTTTCTTCCCTTCTGAAATCGCGCTGTTCCTATTCATTTTTCGGTCAAAAATGCTCCACTAGAGACAGTGATCTGTTTTCAGTATCTTGGCATTCTCTTTACAAGTGACTTCAACTGGACACCCCACATAAATGAGGTGATAAAAAAGGCATCCAAAACCGTAGGATACATTATCGAAACCTTGCCCGTGCAACGATTGCGCAGAAAAAGCAGGCGTACGTCACCATGGTTTTACCGATCCTGGAATATGCCTGTGCTGTGTGGAACCCCACCAAAGTTACATATATTCAGGCAATTGAGGGTGTTCAACGACGGGCCGCTATAGGGTAATAGCAAGCTCTTACGATCGATTTGCAAGCGTTTCAGCTATTCTTTCCCATCTAGACCCTCCAACGTTCGCCACAGCAGGCGTCGTGCGCATTGCCTTAATTTTTTTCGCGATATTGCGGTTGGGAATGTTGATTTCTCCATTCCATCTTGTTACTCCATCAAATCAGTTCAACGACGAACCGATAATGGTTCAAGTTTCGATATTCCATTTGCGAAGCGCAATGTTTTTCGAGATTCTTTTTTTCCTTGGGCCATATAGCAAATTGGAACAGTCTTTCGCGGAACTCTCCATGAGGATGCCATTGAGAGGATGACCCTTGTTGCGCCTGTGCGAAATCCTTCTTCGATCAGCTATAGTTTGCCCTCATCCTGTCGCACCGGCTTCCTGCTTGAATTTTGCTGCGGTTTTTAATTTTAATTTTTGGATCGTTTTTATTTCTTGACCATTTATTCACAAAAACCAGTTCATTTTGTTGTTGTAATTTTGCCTGAAATAAATTAAATAAATGAAATTAATAAATAAAATAAAAGAATTGTATTAAAATATTTACATCCAGCCAGGCTCCGTTTCATATGCAATTTGAACGCCATCCATCAGTGGTTGGCCAACCCTCCATCATCAGTGGTTGGCCAACCCCTCACCGGTGCTGCGTGGAAAACCACAAATAGCCCATGTCTCCTTGACCTGAATCTCTACCGGCAAGGAGACGCCCCTTATTCGACTAGATTCAAAAGACAGCTGTCAGAATCGGATGGTATACTGAAACAGCGGCCGTTAAATTGCGAGACTCATACGTACGCGTCCTTGTTTGATTTCCAATTTGCAGAAAAGAGGAAAAAGTATGGAACCTGCAACGGTGAGTGGTGCCAAATCTGAAACTGGCGACAAATAACAGTCTCTGATTTTTGGGGTGCGTGTGTGTGTGTTTGTTTGTTGAATTGATGAATATTTTTTTGGATACTAACGGTCGTACCTATATATTCCCCATAGCCAAAATACCAATTACCCTCAGGTTTGACCATTGGGTTTGACTCTTTTCATAACCATCAGGCTGTGCAGGATATACGATTCAGTTGCCGAATGTGTGTAGGACTTTGTGTTTATCATCTTCTGCCGCAATTTATAAGCAGATGAGAGTTCAAATGGAGTTTATCGGATCGGCCGCACTCATACTGGGTGTAAGGCAAAAACATGATGCAGAGTAGGTATGCGCTGGAACCACCCGGACGAACCACCACATCCGCCGCACCCCCCTGCGTCACAATGCAATGCTGGAGCAAGGTGTGTAAAATAAGAAGTGAAAGAACTGCGCTTCATTTAACATGGAGTCAAATGGGAGCAGAAATGAGACCGAAATGTGTACTGCTGGATTGCGGCGTATCAAGGCGGAGTGCGCTACGAAAGACATGCGAGTGAATGGCGGACCGCGGTGCGATGCCCACAGAAAGTTAAATTTCTCCTGAACAAAGCGACGGTTTTTGATGCGGCTTGCTGTGGTGCAAAGCTGAAAAATGAGCGCTTCCACACATGTATAATGATTGCAACCTTTCGTCGGGTAAAACTCTAAACCATCTGAGTAACAAAAGTGCTCAAATTTCGGTGTTATAAAATTCCGGGTTCCTGCCAGGCATTTTCAAAGATTGTGCAAATTTTTCCGTTACAACATGGTTACGGTCAGCGGAAGAGTTGTAGAGGAAGCCTTCTAGTTTCCAAAAATACCAAAATCGTTGAATTTGAACACCATTTGGCAATTTTATGGCCTGGGAACCGCGGCCTCTTCCCCGCTCAAAAACGAAACGATGCATCGTTTCGTTTTTGAGCGGGGAAGAGGCCGCGACTCCCAGGCCACAAAATTGCCAAATGGTGTTCAAATTCAACGATTTTGGTATTTTTGGAAACTAGAAGGCTTCCTCTACAACTCTTCCGCTGACCGTAACCATGTTGTAACGGAAAAATTTGCACAATCTTTGAAAATGCCTGGCAGGAACCCGGAATTTTATAACACCGAAATTTGAGCACTTTTGTTACTCAGATGGTTTAGAGTTTTACCCGACGAAAGGTTGCAATCATTATACATGTGTGGAAGCGCTCATTTTTCAGCTTTGCACCACAGCAAACCGCATCAAAAACCGTCGCTTTGTTCAGGAGAAATTTAACTTTCTGTGGGCATCGCACCGCGGTCCGCCATTCACTCGCATGTCTTTCGTAGCGCACTCCGCCTAGATACGCCGCAACACCGCAATGCACTTTTTGTGCCACGAAAATCCCGGAGTTCGCTCACTTGTTCTTTTACACACCTTGGCTGGAGTTTAAACTTATAGGCACAATCATTGGCATCCAGGGCTGCATCCGCCGTTCTCGACTTTGCATCTGGCACAGATCAAACCACCGCATCCGCCGCATCTCAAACCTCCACACCCGCCGCTCGTCATCTTGAGCCGCCGCATCCGCCGCATCTAAAAAAAAATGCAAAGGCAGGGTATGCTTAACGTTTTTCTTCAGAGGCCTCTTTACGAGTAGGCATCCTTTCTTTCAACTTTTGAAGATTTTTTTGTTTGGCTCCGCAATTTTTTTATTTTCCGTTATTTGGGATGCGGCGGAAACGTACAGGCTCGAGCGGCGCAGATGCGTGCGCTCGAGCGGCGACGGTTGCGTCGATCGAGATGTGGCGGATGCGTCGGCTCGAGATGCGGCGGATGAAGCGGAAAGCGGCTGCTGAAGATGTGGCGGATGCGGCGTTAAAACATGCGGTCGTTTATGATTCGGCGAGAGAGGCCAATCATAAAATTTAACTCTCACATCAGGCAAGCACGGCAGAGGTGGACCATGTGCGGGAAGCCATAAACCTGCGTGGCAGTTGTCACCTGCAGCCGTGCGACGAATCGGCCGCACCAAGTAAACGCACAGCAGATGGATGCATCTTTCGCAACAATGGAGAAGGAAGGAATATCGTTGTGCATGGAAATCAAATTTCTGCCACGCAAATCTGTCAATTCTTACATATCTTGTTTGTTGAACTGAACCCTATTGTAATGACTGACAAAATGGGTAATTTGTAGGCTAATAGTGGATCGACCGCACGTCGTCTTGGCTGATCAGGCTTTCAAAATGTGCAATTTTGGATCAACTGAAATGAATCTTGGATCAACTGAAATGATCAACAAAAATGTGCAATTTTTTTATTTCTTCAAAAAAAGACCGCACGTCCGAAACCGCACGACACGAAACCGCGAAAAAAGACCGCACGTCGTCCTGGCTGATCAGGCTTTCAAAATGTGCAATTTTGGATCAACAAAAAATGAATCTTGGATCAACTGAAATGAATTTTGGATCAACTGAAATGAATGATCAACTGAAATGCAGCTGAGCCGCGTCAAATGAAATGACGCACTCAAGCTGCAGACAACAGTCGTTGTGTGTGAATTTTAAACCGGAGAGCATTGCGTCGCCATGCATCCAGTCCCGTAGCGTGGATTTTTACTCAAGGGGGCTAGCCCCAGCTATGGACAGTATAGTTCTGGGCGTAGCCCAGACGGGGGGTCTGGGGGGGCGGAGCCCCCCAGTAATCGGGGTCTGGGGCAGAGCCCCAGCGGGGTTCCAAGGGGCAGAGCCCCTGGCGGGGGGTCTGGGGGGCGGAGCCCCCCAGAAGCTGAAGAAATTTTGATTTTTTGGGTTAATTTTGGGGGCAAAATTGGTGTTCCGGAGGCCAAATTTCCCACCAGGAAAAGACAATTACACATGCCAGGAGGGCAAGCGATCCACTGCGGTTATCAACACATCTGATGAAATTTGCTCCAGCCGACAATAAAAAAAAGGAAAAAAATCAAAGGCTGACAAGAGGGACAATTATCGCCTGGAAAGAAATTCAGCGTTTGCAAGCTCAAATGATTTTGCAAATTCCTGTTTTTTTGCATTATGCGGAAAGCTTGGAGATCCGCAGTGATGACATAGGAAATAAAATCGAAATCTTCTGTAGAGCAAAAATCTCCCAATTGTTTAAAATGGCAGAAATTGCTGCGTACGGATTTTTAAATTTGATATTGGCACAATTTTAATGTAATGAGTGATTGATTGATTTGTGAAAAAAGCCTATTTTCAATGGCCTTTTTTAACATTTTACTCCAGTCAGGCTTAATTTTTAATTTTTTCAGGGGGGCTTGGCAGTTTCCAGGAGGGGCTTAGCCCCCGAAGCCCCCCCTAGCTACGGGGCTGCATGCACCGAGCCCGAAATGGAATAAAGACCTGATCTGTGCAGTCAATACAGTTTTTTGCAAAATAACTTGTACTCGTAAGCACGCCGCAAGAGACGACATGGACCACCACCTTGCTGCTCAACATGGGAGAGTTTCTCAGGCCAGGGACCATCCAGTTTCGGCATGGGCTTGATTTCTGAAAGTCATGCATTTGATGGTGCATGTTGCCATCGATAAACGGCGTCCGAGCCAGATCCCACACGAGATTGGCCTGCAGGAGAAAATTCAAAGGCCTGGCTAAAACAGGAGCCGCGGTCCAATTTCAACAGACTTGATGCAGTTTCACACCATACACGAATGTGTATAATTTTTACGGCGGTTGCTATGAATTCCAAATGGAGCCCGAGTTCGTAATGGATTATTTTGTGTATCAACAACGGCGGGAGTGCATCGACTTTTCGGCAAGAAGATGTCAGATTTTATTTTGGGATAAGTTCACTCATCTCTCTGAGAAAAGCAACACGATTCCGTCGGAGCACCAGCTTTGCTGGCCAGCAAAGTGTCTGCCTTCGCCTGTCCATCATTGCGTACATGGTGTAGCGAAGGAGTTTTTCATGCTGTGGCTGTGTTTTTGGATTTTGTTTTCCCAAATGAGAGTGAGACCCGAACAACTATTTTCTGTATCGATAAATGCCTTTGGGAGAACATCCCTTGATGTCAAAAGAAAAAATCTATGGAAAGGCATTGTCACTTTACGAAATGAATTTTTCCACACGCATTGACTTTGATCCGTTCTTCCCGCAAATTGCTATGAGCAGGAAAAACTCGCCAGCAAATTGCGTCCCTTGCTCTTTGGGAAATGTTCAACTAGGTATTCTGCAGTCCTGGTTAATAATAGGCTTTGAGTAAAAATTAGACGATAGTGCTTGTTTGCTTCTGTGACATGTATGTTCCAACATCGCTCCAGCCAAATAGTATGCCAACTTTTACAAGATATATGGGGTCATTTAGCTCAATGAGTTTACCTCTCTGCATGACCTTTCTATAAATTGTTTGTTGTTGTGTTGTCGGTCTAAACTAAATTTGGCCAACAGTCGCAGTTTGGAGGTTTCAAACCATCACTCAGTGCAACTATACATGCATAATTTTGCACAATCGTCGATAATAAAAACTTGTTGAAGGAAGGTACAAACACACTCTACTTCACAACTTGACTTGCTAATTGACTTATATCTGTGCAAAATGTTAAGGTTGAAAACCAACTGTGAAATTGAACCTCGCATTTCTGAAATATATGAAGACATTTTTCTTGTTCTCCCCGGTTTCGCCAGCTTCCGATGAAAAGGCTGACGATGAGAAATATTGAATTGGCATGGGGATGGATATCCATGTTAATTGCGTTCATGTCATCATGGCAGCTTTGCTATCACTTGCTGCCTTTTGTCCTGTGGTCGCATACGTATAAATTTGAAAAAAAAAAAA
>JASGXE010006936.1:0-20131 GCA_030068105.1 Sinentomon sp. SZTP_YWyxl | reverse complement strand
TCACAGGCACCACCCGAAACGGAAATTTTGTGGTTAGGTTGAGTGTTAGGCCAAGTTCTCGAAATTTGGTTATGGTGAGTTTGGTTTAGTCATGTTAGGTTGCTCAGGCTGGTCAGTCAACGGTCAAACGTATCCGGTCGAGATTAGAGAAGGAGGCAGTGGAGGGGAAGAACCTCTTGAGGGGCCTGTGTGAGCGGCATTAGCCCCGAAGCAAGAGCCTAAAGCCCGACCAGCAATGTCCATGACTGTTTCGAAAGCACGGACAACAAATTTTACGAGCACCCTGTACAGGTCCATCATCTGTGATCGTACGCAATCTCATTCCACCGGAACGTCCAAAAACGTTCCTGGACGTTCACAGACGTTCATGAACCAACGTCCAATCAGGTGCCTTCAAGCCTCGCACGACAGTTCTCAGCGCACAATCACACCCACAGCCAATCAGCGTCGCCGCTTCATCCTTTGGCAAATTCACGGTAAATATTAAGCTCAAACGCACAAAATGCTGTGATTGGTTGCTGGGATGAAGACGGCGTTTGTACAGTCGTGACGGAATTAAGTTACAACCGCCTGCATAATTCAAAAACGTAAATGGGAAAAATACATGTATGAGTTGGTCCATGCATTACTCTCGCCACCATACCGAAAAGTTGACCGCGGTGACCGGTTCGCAGGGCTGTCCCCTTTTGTCTTTGACCGCAATGAAAACCGCCACCGATTCAGGTTCAACAAATGGGGATTGTTGAAAGTGAGTGCACAGGCCAGAGGTAAAATAACAGTGTGCGCTGAAATTCATGTATCAAGTCAGTGTTGCAGCGCGAAGTTATTTACCACAATTTTCTTTGCAGTAAACGTGCTTCCGATAACAATAATTGAGTACGCTTGCTGCCGGTCATTTTGATCATGTGTACGCGTGTTGTGCGATTACGAAAATAGGTGTCCAGTGTAAACTGAATGAAGGCGAGGCTGGGTTGGGGTTGGTTAGGTTGGTATCTGATGCTTTGGTTTGGTTTGGTTTGGTTCGGTTAGGGTAAGTTAGGTTACAGTCTAATTTTTATAAGTTGAGCTCTGACCTCTCGTGACCCTAATCTCTTTATACCTGCTTTGCTATTGTTCCGCACTCACTCAGCAAGCAGGGCACAGCAACTCTTTCGTTGCATCGCGATGTTGATTTTTCATATTCCGGTTTTTTCGTTGATATGAGACAGTGCATGGGGGTGAAAAGAATATTTTTTTGTGAGCCAGTTGGAGTTGGTTTTGTGTCATTCAAGGATGTGATAGAACGTAAAGGACCGCGGGGGAAAGCTTTTGGGGATCCCTGCCTAATCCCCATTCGAGAAAAAGGTCAGAGCTCAACTTATAAAAATTAGACTGCAGTTGGGTGACGCGGGGTAGGTTCGGTTAGGTTAGGTCAGGTTGGGTCAGGGTTTGGAGTTACTGGGTTTGGTTCTGGTAATGCTGGGTAGGTTGAGAATAGGTCAGCATTTGATAGATTATTTCTGGTAATGCGGGTTATGTTAGGTTAGGTTAAAGTTAGGTTCGTTAGGTTTGGTAGATAAGGTGAGGTTAGCCAGGGTCTTTTTTCTTTTCGAGTTCGAGTTATTTTTCGTTCAATTTTAACATTTACTTCATTGAATATTTTCTGTATTGGTCCATGCAGCTTTCACATCTCGCTAGGTCACAACCATTTTTGCCCCCCCTGTATCCACATGTCCAGTCCTTGAGGTACACCGCAGAACGTTGTTCAGCTTGTCAATCAGAGCAGGTCTTCTTTCCCGGATTCAACTTCATTGACAATAGGACCATTGACTCCGAAGCCCACCGAGTGGTCAACCCGGCTCCTGCGCCATATGCGACTCCTGTATTTAAAGTGCTATCGAAACCCATAGACGTTGATCAGCTAACAAAAGACGGATTTTAATCCCGCAACATTCAAAAAACTTGTCCTACAGTGTACAGCGAAATAATCTGTACATCTAGACATTGGGACACAGGTGCCTCTGTTGATTTGCAGATGCCCTAGCTCCATTCCACATGAAACAAAAGGCTATAGGTTGCTGGAGTGCGGTTACGTTAGGTCATCACCCCCATCCAAGACAGTGGGAACGACCCAATAAGTTAGGTTAGGCTGTGTTAGAGGCTAGATTGTATAGGTTAGGTTAGGTTTGGTGTGTACAGTGTCTTATGGGACACACTGTACTTTTTTTTCGCCCTATCCGCACCATATGTCTCTCGCGAACTCCGAGCTGCGAGGTAAATTTTTTCCATTGGAGCAGATGGCAAAAATTGGGTAAAGTCGATCTGGGGGGGGGGACGGAAAGTTTCGTCCGGGGACGGAAAATTCCGCCCGGGGTTGAGGGAAAAAGGAAATTCGGTAATTGTATATTGGGGTAACACGGGGGGAGAAGCCCCCTAGAGAAAAAAGATATCCTTCAAAATATTCAAATTTCACCTCTATGCAAAGATGAAATCTTGGCAAACCCCCCCTACTTCTGGTTTTACAGTTTATTCGCTGAGATGTATCGCACGAGATTTTTTGGGTGTTTGTGTTTCTGCAAAAGGTGATGAGCTGTTCAATAACTTAAAATTTACATTGAGTGAGGCTTGCGAGGCGTTCGACGGGAATTAGCTTTCGTGCTCACGTGAAGAAAAATTTGCATGACAAGTCATGTAACGAAAGCGTTTTATTCATAATTAGCTTTCGTGGTCACGTGAAGAAAAATTTGAATAACAAGTCATGTAACGAAAGCGTTTTATTCATAATTAGCTTTCGTGCTCACGTGAAGAAAAATTTGAATAACAGTCATGTAACGAAAGCGTTTTATTCATAATTAGCTTTCGTGCTCACGTGAAGAAAAATTTGCATGACAAGTCATGTAACGAAAGCGTTTTATTCATAATTAGCTTTCGTGCTCACGTGGAGAAAAATTTGAATAACAAGTCATGTAACGAAAGCGTTTTATTCATAATTAGCTTTCGTGCTCACGTGAAGAAAAATTTGAATAACAGTCATGTAACGAAAGCGTTTTATTCATAATTAGCTTTCGTGCTATAACGTGAAGAAAAATTTGCATGACAAGTCATGTAACGAAAGCGTTTTATTCATAATTATAGCTTTCGTGCTCACGTGAAGAAAAATTTGCATGACAAGTCATGTAACGAAAGCGTTTTATTCATAATTAGCTTTCGTGCTCACGTGAAGAAAAATTTGCATGACAAGTCATGTAACGAAAGCGTTTTATTCATAACTAGCCGGGCTACCAGTAAACGGTGCCTGTAAAATAATTGCACATGGTGGTGGGTCTAAAAATGGGGCTCAAATGATGTGCGCACAGTGCAAGTATCATTGGAGGTGATTGTTTCCGGAACGCTCCCGTTAATTCGGCAAATGTTTTCCGTCCATGATTTCGCATCTTGGTAAGGTTTGCCATATTTACAGTTTCATGGAGGGTTTTAGCGCAGCGTCATTTGATAGCGTTTCTTGTGAAATCGGATGAGTTTCCTGCGAGGAGATTATCGGACACGGAGTCAATACGAAGTCGGCACCATACCTACACTTCAAATATCTCTATAGCAGCGACGGAGCCTTTAATCTGATGGAAGTCTAAATTCATCTGGTCTGTTTCCCAACACAAGAGCGACTGTCAAGGTAATGCCGAAAAGGCAATGTTGGTCAAGGACAGTGATGGAAGGAAAACCATCCTCGTATCCCTGTTGTGCTGCTGAGAGAGGCCTTAGCTGCCAAGTCCCTGAACTCCTTATATATAGTAGAGACGTTAAACGGGAGATCCGCAGCGCAGCAACACATTTTACACCGCAAAGAACACCAGTATACAGGTTCAAGACATGGGCTGGTTATGCGGCCCAGCCTGGCAGCAGGGCCGCATAACCAGGGATCTTTCCTGGTAGGGGCAGACACTTTTCAGGAAAGGATATGGGCTCCGACCCAGGGGTTTGGGGCCGGAGCCTGCCAGTAGTCCAGGAATGAATGGTGGCGGCATATTTCTCCCCCAATCCACTTCCGCAAGCGCGTCTCTGATTGGTTGTTGGGAATTGCAGCCAATTTCAACATATAATTTTCCAAACGTAACTTAACCTAACCTAACCTGACCTAACCTAACCTAACGTGACCTAACCTAACCATATTGCGACCCATGAAAGAGTTGCGAAGCGGTGGCACACACGGCAGTGGGGAAAGTGGAACTCAACTTGGGCCGGTTCGCGTTTCCATTAAAAGGGCACTCCGGCATGCGGCCTCCCCAAAAGGGCCAAAAAGGAATCGGGGAAGCCGGAGTTTGTTTCCCATGTGCAGATGGCCAGGGCATGGCGGTGAGACCGGACAGTGGAAATTGCACATCTTTTGCTTCTGGCTACGAACCAGGAATTTGAACAATTCTTAATTCTTGTCAGACTCAATTCTCGACTTCTCGAGAGATCTAGTCAAATGCCAATTAGGGGCCGGTTCGCTATGATTAAAATCGGGCAGGTTCGCCGAACTGGTCCGTCCGGGCAGCTAATTTTAAGAAATGAGTACGCGTTTGGGCCCTTTCCCATCTAACTCCGTGTTGAAGTTCCGACCCTCCAAAAACGGGAAAAACGCTTGAAACAATGGGAAAGGTTAGGTTAGGTTTAGCTAGAGAGGTTAGATCAGCTTTATTTTTCCATTTTCGATACGCGCAAAATCGGGACAGGCCCAAACGCGTACTCATTTCTTGAATTCGCGTCCGGGCAGGCCGTTTCGGCGAACCGGACCGAACCGGCCCACTTTCCCCACTGCACGCATGCCAAATGGCAAAAAGCGGTGGTGAGGCAAAAATCCCAAAATTGATGACGTCACACATTCAGACGACGGGATTGGCTGATGCAATGCGCCTGTCCACGGAAGTGCATTCGGGAAAAATGTGCATGGGGGCGGATCCTGCCAGCAGGTAATCGGGGTCTGGATCGGATCCCCAGCTGCGGGGTTCCAAGGGGCAGATTGAGTCCGTGGCGGCGATTCGCGCGGCGTAGCTCCCCAGAAGCTGAAGAAAGTTTTGAATTTTGGGGTTCATTTGTGGTGCAATATTCGTGTTTAGGAGGCTAAATTTCCCACCAGCATGACCAAAAATCAACATTGGCTTCCACACTTAATTGTAACACTGCTGAAAATTTTTCATTTAAGTCGGCAAAAATGAAGAGGGGCTTTGGCAGAACAAAGAGAGACAAAAAACACCAAAAATTACAGCAAATGAAATGGTGGAATCGCTATTTTGCATTATTTCTTGACTTCAACACGATTATATTTTCTGAAATAAGACATTTCGGGGGAAATAGCCCTTTGGTTACGACTCTGCCTGGCAGGAAACAATACAGAAGCCACGTAATTTCAATAGTGCTGTCCAGTTTCCTATATACGGGTTGGCAATAGCCGAAAAACTGGCAGCACAGATGGTTGTAGCTTCAGCCTGGAGCTGTTCGGGTGTTCCGGAGAGGTCGCACTGACTGGTGTATGCCGCCACCTCACCGAATCCAAGTGGAACACGCTGGCAACTCAGCAAAAGTTTAGCAAATGGAAAGCCAGGAGAGCATCTTTTGGCGCGTTGATTTTTGTCGATTTAAAAAAATGTTAAAAATCCATCTGAACAACTTTCTAAAAGGGACATTTTCCCAATACCGACCATAATAAGAGCTACACTATGCAAGAATTTCCCCATCCCTCTTCCGCATGCTATATAGATCGTTCGCAGATGTGTCGTTACAAGGCATCCGGTTGCCGACAGTGAATATGGCCTGGCGGTCTGGAAATAACCTGCCAATGATTGCGCGCTGTGGCTCGGAAAGCGAAAAGTCCTTGCTGTCGAACACAGTGATGCACGTGTTCATGCAGCGAAATGCACGCAAATCCAATGAATTGCCAACTCGCACAGCGTCCACCATCGCGCTGTGAATTTTTTCAATGTCGTCAACTCCAGCCGCCGGCCGACGCAAGCTGATAGAATGGGCAGTTTTGAAACGAAAATAACAGAACTGGCGGTCAAAAGTTTATGGAGCAACGTTGGATGAACTCGTCTCGCAGCGCATCCGCCAAGCGTGCCATCTGTTGAGTCCCTGCGGCATCAGTGCACAGTTTCATCTACTGCCATCTGTGAGCTTTATAGGAAATCACTTTTCTGCGCCCGCTAAATGTATTTTGGGCCCGCGTGCCCTTCAGGGGCAAAATTTCTGAAAAATGGCCCGATAAAACCCAGATTCTGGTCCCGTGTGTCGTCTGTCCAAATTTGGGCGAAATCGGCAAAGCGGATCGGCCGGAATCGTCTAAAAAAAAACGGCTCCTCTTTTATACATGCACTCTCTCATACATAATATGCTCAATTCCACTCTCTCATACATAATATGCTCAATCAAACTTTCATTCTCCTCCGCCCCTCGGTGGGTTGTCTCAAGTGCAGTAAGCGCCGTAAGTTTCCCGTCATATGCACCATCATGTTTTGCACATTCTGCCATCCCGTAGCTGTGAGTCAAGTATCGTGACTGGTTATTTGGAGTCGGAATCTCGAGTAGCCGTCTCCGTTGGCCACCTTCTCCGAGCTATGTGGTGGTCTCGAATAAATAAAATAAATAAACGAGAATTTACCGCACTGGTCATTTGTGTGCCTTATGCCGACGCCATGTTGCTACCAAAACCACCATTTCAGGACGAACGCCAACCTCGAACACCATGCCTTCACTCTGGCTGATGAGCACAAACGGAAGGAGAGCCACCTTGCCGCACCAAGCTTCAATTTCTAAGCCACAGTGCGATAAAACACGCAAACCCTGTTCGTCCATTTGACGAGAGACTTGTGGCGCATACGATATATAGAGAAGAAAGATTAGCTTTCGTGCTCACGTGAAGAAAAATTTGCATGACAAGTCATGTAACGAAAGCGTTTTATTCATAATTAGCTTTCGTGCTCACGTGAAGAAAACTTTGCATGACAAGTCATGTAACGAAAGCGTTTTATTCATAATTAGCTTTCGTGCTCACGTGAAGAAAAATTTGCATGACAAGTCATGTAACGAAAGCGTTTTATTCATAATTATAGCTTTCGTGCTCACGTGAAGAAAATGAAGAAAACTTTGCATGACAGGTCATGTAACGAAAGCGTTTTATTCATAATTAGCTTTCGTGCTCACGTGAAGAAAAATTTGCATGACAAGTCATGTAACGAAAGCGTTTTATTCATAATTAGCTTTCGTGCTCACGTGAAGAAAAATTTGCATGACAAGTCATGTAACGAAAGCGTTTTATTCATAATTAGCTTTCGTGCTCACGTGAAGAAAAATTTGCATGACAAGTCATGTAACGAAAGCGTTTTATTCATAATTAGCTTTCGTGCTCACGTGAAGAAAAATTTGAATAACAGACATGTAACGAAAGCGTTTTATTCATAATTAGCTTTCGTGCTCACGTGAAGAAAAATTTGCATGACAAGTCATGTAACGAAAGTGTTTTATTCATAATTTGCTTTCGTGCTCACGTGAAAAAAAATTTGAATAACAGTCATGTAACGAAAGCGTTTTATTCATAATTAGACACTGAACATCATTTATGAAGGCATAACAGTAGTTAAAAAACATGAAGAGTACGCAGTGAGACAAATTTTTGGTAAAGGGTGTCCAATGAAGGTGCCAATAGATCCAAAAACTCTGCGGACTGTGGATGTCGTCATAGAGAAGCGTTATGTTCTCACAAATATTTCTGTTTCTGATCCTTCGATGACAATTCAACTTGAAAAATCATTTAGGCGGGAAAAATTTGCCTCTGTGGGTTTTCAGCGCCACGCACACACACACACATAGCTACTTGTATGCCTAGAAAATGAAGCGTTTGGTCCCTTCACTAAATACCCTGAAAATGCAGTGTGTACCTTATTTTTGGCCCTCGAATCAGTATAGTAGGCTTTTTGCGGATACAGAACGGGGAAATTAAAAAGCATTGTTGTTAAACGAATGAACATTCTCATTAAAGATTGAAACATTGTCACATATCATTATAACAAGGAATAATTGCCGTTGCGAAAACATTCGACAGTTTTAACTTTCGAACGAACAAGTAGGAAGGAACCAGAGGGTAGGAACATTTTTGGGGGAGTGGGAGCTTGCTGTGGGAAGGATATGGGCACAGGGCTGAACTTGCCAGTAACCGAGGTCTGGGGCAGCGCTCGTCGCAGAAACCGGTGACCGGGGAGGAGCCCCAGAGGGGTTCAAATGGGAAGAGGGGAAGATCCCCTTAATAGGAAGAGGGTTACGGGGCAGAACAATCAGAAAAATAAGCCATTTTTGGTACATATTTAGACAAAAATTGCCACTTTCTTGGGCCATGCATGTGGGCAAATGTAATGGCTGTAAAATAGTTGCATGAGCAGTATACAAACGGACTTTGTTCTCTCGAAGACAAGCAATTAAGAACAGAATCACGCGAAAAATATAATAATAATTGAGCAGAATAGTGCATAAGATCCACGAGTATTATAAAAAGGTCGAAAATGACAAACCGGCACACATTTTGCATGGGTGCTGGGAGTTTGAGCCCTGTGTAGCAGCCTGCAGCTGCTTGCGTAAAACTTTGTTTCGATGCTGGTGGTGCGACCGTTGGAATTTTGTGAGAAAACGTGGTCGATTCGCAATGAGAGCTGATATACATTCTTGCGATCAGAAACTCGAACGACTGAAATTGTGAAGCGGAGTGGGAAAAAGGTCGACCAGTTTGCTACGCAGCTTGCAGGTCAGTTCGGTTGCAAGTTGTGTTCCGCAAAGGTGGTGTTATTCAGGCTCTTGGCTTCTTCTAACGTTTGAGACTCATGAAGCAGACACTAAGTGAAGTACGAAATGGTGATAGGTTGTTCGCATGTTGCCATCCTGGAACTTGTTTCTTGGAACGGTGATTCTGGTTTATCTGGTAGATTCTGCCTGCTTGAGAAAATTGTATAGCGGCGGCAGAATTAATATACTCATACTTGTAAAAAATTGCAATCGTTCAGATTTCGGCAAAAACTATGTGCTGGAGAAATTGAGGATCCTCTTACAAAAGCGAGGTCAAAATCTGACACCTCTGGAACGCTTTGTCAGTCTGGCGCTTTAATACTGCATAAGAACAAAAAGAGAGAAAAAAGAGTTTCGGAGGCAACAGTTATTATGGGAAAAACACATGAATGGGTACATCAATTCCGCTGCTGCACACTCGTCTTGTTAGTTATCGTCGTACAAATTCTGAGATTTTGGTTTACCTGCAGAGCTTCGCTCCGGTTCTCAGGGAAATGCCCATTGGAAAAAAGTGGTGTTCCAGTGCCGTGCAAGAAAGGGTGTACGGAAAGGGTGCATTGAAATAAGGGTGGCACGGATTTAGATGAGATTCGGGAAAAATCGATTGAGACGATTTCCAATCACGAGAAGTTGATGCCAAGGATCTTCAGTTGGGGAATCACATTTCTAAGGCCGGAGAGATCTCTGTTGCTTGTTTCAAAACCAACGGAGATAGTTGAGGATATTATCGATCCCTTCCCCCGAAAACGTGGATATCCGCAACTTTCACCGGTGGTTTTAAAAAAATCATCGGAGATCTCTCCGGCCTAAGAGGAAGGTCGAACGAATAGGGGGAAAACCTGAGCTTCTGGAGACAGGCTGTTCTCCGCCGGACGTTTTGTCAATTTTTTCTATTGCCATGGCAGAAATGACAAAGGAAAGGCCAATACTGTGAATGTGTGCATTTCTTTTGAGTGGCAAAACCGCTTGGGTTTTCAGTGTTTCAGAACCAGGGGTATTCTTTAGGAGAAACCTTTCATTAAACAGGCGATGCCAACAACCACTGAATTACATGATCTGGCGTGGATTCAGGAATCGCTTAGCGGGTTCCGGAACCCCCTGAAAATGCAGTGTGCATACCTTATTTTTGCTCCTCGAATCAGCAGTGTTGGCTTTTTTACGGATGCACAACGAGGAAATGAACAAACATTGTCAATGTTAAAAACGAATTAACATTGTCGATTGAAACAATGCCAACATATCATTCATTTTGGGAAATTTTGTCATTGCAAAAACCTTCGACGGTGAAACCTTTCGAACGAACATGCGAGAAAAGACTGGAAGACTGGTGACACCTCCACTCTGTTTGGACAGCAAGGTTAGGTTAGGTTAGGAAAAGTTACCTATACAAGGAAGTTGTATAGTTGTATCACTGTCGTGTTCACATGCTTTCATCGTCGGCCTTTTCAACCTTTTTAACTTTCAGAGTTTAAATGTGTTAATAAATTTTGAACGTTTTTCTCCACTTTTTGGTTTTTTTGTCCGTATTTTAAACTTATTCTTTAACTGGTGTCTTATCTAAACCATATTTGCATCGTCTTGTTTCCGTTTGTTTTATTTTATCTTTACCTCGGATAATCTGCATCCTTAAAAGTCATCCGCCTGTGGTGTTTCAGAACATGTGTTTGCACAGCGAGAGCGTGCTGCCGCTGCCTTATTTTTCAATAAACTCAGTTCAACTCTTGGTTTTCGGGTTCATATTTATTTATTTCTCTTTGCTATATCCTAACGCAAAGCTGACTGATTCTTTGGCCCAAGGTTCCCGAAAGTATATTGTTCCTCAATCTAGTCTAGTTCTCTTTCCCCCCCGTTTTTGCAGCCCCCGAATCTGGCTTGATACGCTCCTAATAAGGACAATCAGCAATTTCGGTTTTGAATTTCACCTATAGTTGTGGCTGAGAAGTGAGAACATCAGCATGTCTCAGACAGCAGCGCATTTTCAGAGCATTTCTTCCAGAACAATTTTGTTCCAGACTGACAACGCATAGATTTAACCTGCGTACAAAGCGGAAGCTGTCATGACAAATATTTTTAAAAAGAAATTCGCAACACAATTCCCGTTTTACAACGGTCATGCAGGAGTCTACCGCAACAAATTGCTTCCAATTTCGACATAGCCCAAGCGGCACACTCACATGGGCCCAGGACGGGACCCACATTGGGCCCATATGGTGATTCGGAGCGTATGTGGGGTGATTTTACCACCTCTACACACCATATGGGGCCCATAGGGGACCCATGTGTGAAGGTAGTGAGGGCCTGTTGGCAAGGTTTTTCCATGTGGGCCCCATGCAAAATATTCACATGGGCCCCGCAGCGTAACCCACATGGTGCCCACATGGGTTTTTGACATCGTGTGTGGTCACCCATATGGGGCCCACACGGTAGACCCATATTGGCCCCATTTGAAATTCCCGCATGGGGCCGATCCATGTAGTTCATAATTTTCATAACAGATGGTGAGAAAAAAATAAACTGCACTATTTTTATTCAAACACACCTGCATTCCGAAAAACAGTCAAATGAAAATGGGAAGTAAAACAACTCCCATTAACTTGGATCACATTCGTTTTAATTATTCTGTCAAGCAACCCCTATTTTCTCGGATCTATGTGTATTATGCACCACCCCCCGATAGATGTCTATTTTTGAAAACCGGACGTGTTAAATTAAAGTCGTTCACAATTAGAAATGGAGAAGAACTGAAGCATGTGGAATGTCGGAACATCGTCTCAATTCAAATCGAATGTCGTCAGAACCATTCATCAAATTTTGGCCAAGTATGATGCCGTCGACACAATGGAATCACTGAAATTGGGAACAGTCGAAACAGCAAAATTGCGTTCCATGATTTTTTCTGAAAACCTGATCTGTCACCCATGTGGGGCCCACTTGGGCCCCAGTTTAGAATGTCAACACTTTCATATGGGCCCCATGTGGGGATACCCGCGTGGGCCCCACCAAAACACCCCAAATGGGCCCCATATGAGTGTGCCGCTTGGGGGCAATCATCCATCTGCACTGGCCGCTTGAGATTCAGTCGAGTACAAAAATAAGAACAAGTAACAGAAAGTGACAGCAAGAATTGGAAGAATAATTCTCAGAAACAATTGACAAATTTTTTAAAGATATTTAAACTAACACTGAAATGACGAACACATTTTGTTTTCTTTTTAATAAAAAATTGGCACATTGATCAAGGTTCACACATGCTTCGCTAGATGCAGGACATTCCTTTCCCGAAAGTTCACTTTGCTGGCAACATTAACTCCCATGAACCATCGTCCAGATGGGGCTGAAGATTTGGCTGCTTTTCAGAAATATTCCAAACGTTTTTTGCCAAATTTAATGAAATAATAGACATTTCGTTTCTTAGGAATCTGGAATGGACTTTGTTTCTGGTGTGGCTGTCAATAATCTCCTCTTCTTTGACGACTTTTTTGACCAAAACCCTTCTTGGCGTGTCACAACTGTTCAGCACCACTTCATCTCCACAGCTAGTTTGTTGCGCCAGAAATACCATCCTGAACACTTTTTTATCGCGTCAGATATGATACCAACCTTTGCATCAGGTGAAGAACATTCAAACTCCAATTTTTGCGATCTGGCTGGGAATGTTCTTCACCTGTTGCAAAGGTTGGTATTCTGTTTGACGCGATAAAAAGTGTCCAGGCCGATGGTCGATATTTCTGAAGATAACGCATGAGTTGTGGAGATAAAGCCGTGCTGAACAGCTGTGACACGCCAAGAAGAAGTGTCATGGTCAAAACCGTCGTCAAAGAAGAGAAGAACATTGACGAAGCAGACGTTGTTTGACCACTTGGGGATACTTTCCAGTTCAAAATACTTTCCAAACCCAAAAAGCCGCGAACATCACTTGATTTGCTGTTATTATTGACAGCCACAGATTAATGACACCATCTCATGAATGAAGGATGGTTGGGAATCTCGGTCCTAAACCCACTTCGGCGTGAAACAGCATGACAGAAGCGAAACGGTAAAGTCTCCGAGGTTCACAGATGCAGGCGGCAAAGGTTCAGTTCTCCAGTTTGCCCTCAGCAGGACCGCAGAGGGATTTTAACTGCTGTCGAAGATCACCTCTCTAGAGCTGCTCGGAAGTTCGGAACTTGTTTTGAAAGTTTTTCTGGCACAGGTTTACGAATTGGAATTGTTTCCGATTGAAAGATACTCGAGCCCAAAATTTAAATTTAGCAAATTCACATTGGAGAAAATGATAGACGCTACTGAGGACACGGTCAAAAAAACAGGGGAACAAGGGAACAGACCGGTCTTGCACTGAACCATTTCGCTGAGTGGCCATGGAGAAATATTTTGCAGTAATTTCTGCCATCGATTAAAGGCCTGCTTTTCCTTTCAGTTTCGCAAAACACAACTTTGTTTTTAGCATTTGAAACCTAAATTTGTTAGAATTCACTGCTATGTTTTTTGTTGGACGCCGATTACCCAATGTTCCGTCTGTCATTTGTCACACCAGAACAATATTTTACCATCAGAAAACAGTCGGCTTTCAGTTTCGCAAAACACAACTTTGTTTTTAGCATTTTGAAACCTAAATTTATTGTTAGAATTCACTGCTATGTTTTTTGTTGGACGCCGATTACCCAATGTTCCGTCTATCGATGAAAAATATAACAAAAATATTTGTCACATCACAACAAAATTTTACCATAAGAAAACAGTCAGTGCATACACCTATTACGCACCTACTCAGGCAATCTTGAAGTCCCAGAGACACATTCAGAAATCACAGTCGAGAAAAAATTAGGCCCTATCGCGAGATGCCGTGAGCCTGCTTCAGTCTCTCATCTCAAGTTCATTGCTGGATTAACTTGACGACCCCTGTAATACTTGAGTGGCATCTGAGTAACTGGGAAGATCCTCAATGTCTTCAGGTTTTTCCAGCGTAACGGCCACATGATATGGTGGAGGATCTCTGTCGGCAAGCAAATCCCTTCTTTCACCACCGGGAGAGCTCCTGACGCTACTTGGTAAGTCCTGACCTGGTAGAGCAACTGTTAAGTACGCAGGCCTACCAGGCCCGTTGTGTGCGGTAACGTCGCCAAGTGACCTCCGAAACGATGATAAGCCTGTCTCACCACGAATAGGCCTTCTGGGATGTCTCAGTGAGGAGTAACTTCTAACACCACCATAGTGATCATTTCCAAGGATATACACATCCATTTCGCTGTGGCCCATGCCCCGTCTGCGGTGGCTGGCAGATCGGTTCAGATGACTTGAGCTGTAGTGGTGTAACTGTCCCCTTTGAAACTCGTTCAGCAAATTTAACGGTGGGGCGGAAGGGTTTAGGCGGTCCACTAAAACAGGTGTTTCACTGCTGCGTCTGACTCTCAGCAAGTCTATTTCACCTGTCGGAAGTAAGTTCCTCGATCGGTCGCGGTCCGAACCGTGAGCCTGATAAGGGACACAGATTGAATGACGGGAGCCAAGCGACCGATGACTGTCACTGGCCGTGTCGTAAGGATGAGCATTAGTCCTGTCGACAAATTGATTGCTGCGACTTGCCGATTCTTGTTGTCTGCGTTGATTTTGGTGTTCACTCAACGGACTGTTGAAGCTATTTCGACGCCCTGCTATGCATCCGTTGCCGACTTGAAGGCCAGTTTGTGGTTGTTGAGATCGTGAATGGCTAGGGCTCAAAGAGTCCCGACGAACGCTCTGTGATTCCAGCTCCTCGTCAATTATCGCACTTGTGCTATGACCAAGGCTGTTCCTGCCGAAGCCATTGTGGTTCGAATAGATGTAATCGGTATTTACACCAGAATGAGGTTCTTCGCTGGCGGTGATGGTGGGAATGTTCCTGTCTGACTGATGACCGTGGGAGCCAGTGCCCACACAGTTGGAGCAGCAGTCATTGCACATTGCTTCGCTCTCTTCGCAGCAGTTGTCGCTGGAGGCAACGTGGAAGAGACACCTGCCTAGAGCCCAGACACAGCAGATGATCAATGTGAACATGATGATGAAGTAGAATAGTTCACCGTTATCCATGATTGCTTCAGCTGGTGGTCAACTGGTTTTCAACTTCACTTCTTCAACACACACTCATGTACCTGTTTAGCAAAGAATGCGATTGCCCCCGAACAGATGAAGTGTGTCCACACTTGCTGGTCGAAAAGTCCTGTAAACGAGAAGGAACAATGTGTGAGAGTTTGGCTTTTGATTATCCAAATATCATGTGGGAAAACCAAACGCTTTTCAGAAAGGCAATTTTCGTAACTTTTTCAGCATGAAAAAAGGGAAGCTGATCACAATTTTCAAAGCAAAATGCGTTGCATATATTGACTGGATTTTGCAATGGAAAAAAGTATCCGCAAATGTTTGCAGTGGGACGCCAAACATTTTCGCATTCATTTAAGATCCGTTGTCATTGAAAGCTCCACACTCAATCTCTTGTGGTACACGCAACATGCAGCACAGTGTTTTCCTTTTCCCCCAAAAAGCAAGTTCTTTGTCTGAGAAACATGGAAACAAAGCTGCGCAATTGTTCCCCTAACTAATTTATGACGTATGCAATACACAATTATATGTTTCGTACAAATTGCAGCGCTGTTTGTTTATCAGGGGCATCGTCTTTGCCATTTTCGTGCCATGGCTCGGCCATCGGCACGGCTCATCAAACAAGGGAGCCCAATCTCGTTACACCATCATATACCTGTATACCACCGCATCCACCGCATCCACCGCATCCACCGCATCCACCGCATTCACAGCATCCGCCGCATCATTAACGCCGCATTCGCCGCATCATTATTCTGGCCATGATTCAACGCCGCATCCGCCGCATCAATATGCAGGGATGCGTTTAGTTGTTTTTTTATTTGTCTTTCTGATTCCTTTTATTTATAAGTTATTTTTTCTTTATTGATTTTTTCTTTGTTCTTTCTCGAATTGTGAGCATCAATTTTCTGGCGGCGTAAATTGGGATGTTGGAAATTGGACTGTAATTTGCTCCTCTTCGGTGACATACGAAGGTGGTTCAAAAAGATTTCTCCATGACATCTTCCAGCATGGCTCAGTCAATTTAGAATTGCTATCTAGAAGTTTTTAGAAAGAGAAAACTCTTTGAACCACCTTCGTAGATGTTGGTTGCCTGCGTGTTGGGCCTCGTGTCGTCTCTGGATTTTCGGCATGTACGAACTTAAGACAGGGAGAGTGCGTATTGTTGAATGCCCTCACAACAGACGGAATTGACAGACACTTTGGCCCATTATTCAACAGATTTTTACTCCAGGAACTGTCATCATGTCGGATTGCTGGGCAGCTTACGGAGTTTAGACAAGATTGGCTGCGAGCACTAAACTGTAAACCGCACTTACTATTTTGTTGATCCCTGTCACGTTATCTCACACCCAGCACATTAAAACAAAATGGCGCGAAAAGTAAAAAAAAAACATTTAGCTTGATGTAGCACAGGTCATAATACTTTGGTCTAAGGCTGTGCGAATATTTGTGGCGCAAGGAGACAACCGGAGAAAATTGTGATGGTTTTACCCGTCTTATTCTTGCCATAAGAGACAAATATGGCTGACCAAAGTATTAATGGAAATATTAAAATTGAGAAATCAGATACATATTACGAGAAATCAAATACAGAATACGGCAACTGCAAAAAATTAAAACGCGTTTCGGCGTTGGGCATCCTTGCTGCGGCGGATGCTGCGGCATTGAATCGTGGCCAAAATAATGATGCGGTGGATGCGGCGGAAGCGGCGAATGTGGCGTTAGACAGGCATATGGAAGTGTTCAAAGGCGTAACAGGGTTTCTCGGCACATTCTTGAGCAAATGAGCGAAAAGCACGTTACTTCCAGACTCACTGTTCAATTTTGAGCCATTTCCTGACATCAGAAATGCAAACTGTGCAAAATTAAAAAGGAAATATGACTGGTATCCGATGTCGAATAAAAGAGTCAGTGACCGTCACATCTCGGTCTTTTCAACCTGGAATGATGTCGGAACCCGGCATCGCAGAAACTTTTAGAAACCCTTCCTCAATTCGGCTGCCAAAAATTATAACCCAGCTTGATCCTTTGCGAAAATATCAAATTTTTATCCAAAAGCTTTTTCCCGTTTAATCCTTTCCAATCAGCCGCTAAAACCGATCAGCCGATCAGCTAAACCTTTCCGATCAGCCGATCAGCCGCTAAAACCGGCTGACCTTTTACTTTCATGCACATTTGCTGACGGACACATGGCCGCCAGACCTGCAACTTTTTCCTGGAGATATAGGTTTTCAATAGCAGAACTCATTGGGCGTCACTTCTCTGTGCTGTGTGGACATTTTCACCCAGTTTTCCATTGTTGCAGGAATTCAGTTTTCATGCTTCTTTTTCAGGCAGAGTTCAGAATTCAAGCTTTCCATTGTTGCAGGAAAAAAACATTTTCTATAGAGTGCATTCTCGGTATGTGGTTTCAAGTGGAATGCGGGTGTAATGGCAGCGGAATTAATGTACGCATGCATGTATTTTTCCCATTTAACAGTTGCCTCCGAAACGTTTTGAGCTTTCTTTTTATTCTTAAGCAGCGCCAAATTTAAAATTAAGGCGCCAAATCTCAACATAACGTTCTGGAAGTGTCAGATTTTGAACTCGCTCACAGAAGAGGATCTTCAATTTTTTGCAGCATGGAGGTTTTGCCAAGATCAGACGATCAGAAGTTATTGCAGATATTATGAGTACATTAATTTCCCCGCCGCTATACCTACGGCCATCTTGCGAGCAAAACTGTACTTCAAAAGCAATCATGAATTGAATGTTGGGAAGTGGATGAAGAGGACACAAATTATGGACATTCTGCCCTTCGTCCTTTCCAAGAGTGCACGCACTTATGCATCACCCTATTCCATGTGACAAATTATGCAGTTTGTAGCATTCATGAAAAGGTCTATAAAATCAGATCAGGCCGCAGGAATTGGAAAAGGCCGCAGGCCTGGACAAGGCCAGGAATTGGAAGAAGGCCAAAATCAAAGAAATCGACTGCACTTGTGAGATCAGCATGGCCACAAGATAGGACTGAAACTGCAAAAAGAGTGAACAAACTCCAGTTTGAACAAGGTCAGGAATTGGAAGAAGGCCAAAATCAGGCTTGCTGCCGTCATGCGGTAACAGGTAGAAGAGATACGCTACCAACCATGTTCTTCTGTTTGTCGTCATACGTTGTCACGATGCCATTGATGAGATGTCGTCATCATGTGTCGTTTTGGCAAATTTCTTCTTAAAATCCCCAATGTCACAAGCAGTTATTGTGCAGTTCCGCCGAGTTCAATTATCGCCGATCGAGCAGTTCTTTTGAATCAGAGCGCCGCATAGAGCAGTACGTTTGGATGCAGTGAAAATACTCTGAAAGGAAAAGAGGCGACGAAGATCTCAAACATCAACAACAGGGTTCATGGGCTTATTCAATTACGAATAACATGCGTGTCTATACCAGCGTTTAAAACGCATACAAGTCGCTAAATTTCAGCTTATTCCTCTTCACTATTTTATGTCCATACAATTTTATTCTAGTGAATTTCAAAAAGATGGCTGATGAGATTCTTTTGGCGCAAAAAGCTACCTTCAGCCATGATGGACGGCAACTATAAAAAGTGCAAACTTAAACATCGACAGGTTTGCTTCTGCACCCAGGCATATCTGCTTTCTCTGTTTTCTTCCATTTATACGGTAAGATCGAGGACGTTCCTTTTTGTTTTGTCTTTTGCAGACACGCGAATGCGTCGTCTGCTAAGACAAAATATACATTCGAGCGAAACGCGTTTCCCTTTTTGAGCGAAAAATTCGTATGTGCCACGTTTTAGAGCGCAATTTCCAACGGAATTTTCTGAAACTTGGAAAATTTCAATTTTTTCAATTGCTGACGGTACCTATGTTTTTTCTTTGCAATCGGTGCAAAATTGTGGAAATTTTATTCTATGCGATTTTTTTTATCACTTTTTGTCCTCAACGCTTCTTTTGTAACTACTGCCTAACGGGGGAACAAAAAAAAAAAACAAAATTTTGGTTTCCCATCCGAATTGGCTGATTTTTCGAGCATGAGTTGAGGGTCAGCTTGCGAGTACTCATACAAAATTTCATCACCCTAGGCCTGCTGGGGCAGATTTGGTAGGCATTTTTCTGATTAAAGACATGGTTATAAAGTGGCAAGGGTCCAGAAATCTCAAAATATGACGCTGTCACTTACTTTTATACAAAAATCTTACACTGTGCAAATTTTTAAATTTGTGGACCAAAAATTGCCAGAGAAATTCGTTTCGTCGACCAAAATTTGCCAGAGATATTCGACCGGAATGGAAATTTCATGCGAAAAGTGGTTCTGAGGAAAACTGTTGTTTGAAACTTGTCATCGAAAAAAGGCAGATGGGGAAAACAGAATCGCAAAATGCGCATCCGGTTATTAGGTCGATGGCTTGAAAATGGCTGACTTTCGAATAAGAAATGTAATAAAATAATAATTGAAGGGGATTGAGAGGAAATTGAAGAGATGAAGATGGCTAAATATTCCTAGGTACCTATTTCAAAACAACGTTTTTGACAAAAATTCAAATCCGTATCATACGCTCCGCCCCCGCGGGCCACAGTGTCCTCCGTTAACTCTTGTTCGTCTTATTCACTTCTGGCACATCCCACATGATATTATTATGTCTATTATTTGGCGTTTTTAACTTTTTGGTTCTGAGTTACTGCATTGGAAAGTGAAAAAATCTCTTCGGAATATGGCCATCTTTTGTCATTTCAAGGGTTCGAGAAAACAAATCGAATGGTTTCCATGGCAACGAAAATCGGTAATTTGAAGGAAAACAGAAGCCTCCGAAACTCTCGCGAAAGATAATTTCTTTCAAAGAAAATGCATTTCAAAAGTGGAATATAGGCCACTGCAAGAAAAAGGGCACTTCGTTCATAAGGGTTCCATGATCATTTTTAAAATTAATTTCGGACCTAGGCTGATTTCTTATCAGCGGAGAGAATTGTTCATTGGAAAACCACTTCGGTGTTAATTTAGACCGAATGCTGCAATGTTTTCTCTCCTTCATTGTCAGCCCAACCTGATTTGAAAATTGAGCTTTTCGTACCGAACTTTACATCGAAGTCATTTTCCACCGGATTCTTCTCCGCCGCATGTCAGCATTCAAGAATAAGTCACATGATTTCAAGACGATAATTAAAAGTGATAGCATCACCAAAGGCGTCTAAAAATCCACACCATATAAACAGTTTTGATTGAGTACAAAAGACAAAACGTTACCTTCTCTAGAAGGTACTCATTCATACTTTT
>JASGXE010006935.1:0-20082 GCA_030068105.1 Sinentomon sp. SZTP_YWyxl | reverse complement strand
TTTGTTCTGTACTGTGATTACATATCAGACTTATTGCCAATTCACAACATAAATCGAAGTTCAGAGAGAGGTAAAATAAGATTATGAGGCAAGATTGCAAAATTACCCTCATGCCACAATGGAGTTTCTTCGCGCTTCTTATAATGTTGCAGAATTACCTCCATTGTGTTGCAAATTTCCCTTCCACATGAAATATTGCTAACTAACGGCCAAGTTTTCGTGTAGACCACTTATTGGTTTGGCCGAGATGTCAAACGCTTGGTATCATTACTTGCAGCGCATTTTTCAATGTATTTTAAATAGGATGGCCAATAGGAAGGTAACCGAAAAATGGTGGGTAAATTTGCAATGCTCCTTGGTGGTTTAACTAAGTCAATAAAGCTTGCCACATGGGCAACCACACAACCTCTGAGGCATATACAATTGCCAGAAAAACTATTGGGCTTGGGTAATGAAAGGTTTTTTGGAGGTTGTAAAAGTTCCGGGGGCACCTTCGAAATTTTTCGGCATCATTTTGTGGCTTTGCAGAAATCCAACCCGTAGAAAAGTGTTCTTTTGATGAGCAATCGAGAAAATTGGGGTCCACACTCCAAAAATAACCAGCTTCAGTATAGAATCAATACATGGGAAAAAACACAGGACAACCATGTCAAACATGGCCATTGCAAAATTACCCCATGGCACTCTACTAAATTAATTTTAAAGAAGATGTTCATGCAACTTTTTAAATTTATGACAATTTATCGTGATGTCAAGTTGTCAACCAGACCAAATTCCAGCAATACCAATGATACTTGACGGAAGCATGTAATGATGCTTTGCAATCCTTGCTTCCGACAAATTCGTCACAATACATGAGAACTTTGTACATAAATGGACAGTGCAGTGCAACAGAGTTTCATATTAGTGGTTTGTTTTTAGACCCATTTTGGCCAACATGCTTGACGATTACTTCTCAAATTAATTGTCAATTTGTTTTACAAATGAAATTTAATGCTCTTTAATTCTCCTAGAAGATATGGCATCTTTTCTGCAAAGCCTTACTGCCTGTCTACAGATGCTATTTCAAACACACATCATAGAAAAGAAACAAGGTGAACCAATTATGTAAAATGGCATTGCAAAGTGAGGCATGTAATGATGACTGGCAAAGACGTTCGGCCAAGCACGGCTCAGTGGAATTAAACCACGATTTGCACAAGTTTCCAAGATTCCCAGGAATGTACACGACATTTCTGGGAATCGGGAATTGTTTCCAGAATTTTCCACAAAAGGGAACCCTCAGAAGAGCAAACAAATGCGAAGATGTTACATGACTAAAAATAACAAACCTTCAGATCTTCAACAGCCTGTGAAACCCGTAGCCTTTGAAGACCAGCTTCCCTCCTCAACTGTTCAACGACCATTTTTTGGTTCTGTATTGTTCCTGACATCTGGAAAGGAAAGGAAGGCAACAAATTGAGCCAAAACCTGTGCACAGAAAGGGGGTTTTGTGGCAAATAAATGGGACCCCAAGGTCGAATTTTGAACCTATTTTTGCCAGGGTTTACGTCATACTCAATTTGTGCGAATTTGTACACCAAAAGTTGGGATTTGTGCATCTACCCCCTTCAGGGGCCCCCACGGTCGAATTCTGACTCATATTTTTGCCAGAATTTCGTACAGAAAGGTAACAAAAAAGTATCTCATCACAGAAAGTGTGTTTACGTTTGACTGTCCAAGGGTAGTTTGCCACACTGAGAAGAGCTTTAGCATTCATGACAACACTCTAATATGCCATGGGGAACAGGCCTAAATTGTCCCACCTGGGGTGACAGTTTATGGCATACCAAACAGTCTTCCAAAATTTGTTTCGGGTGATGACTGTGAACGCGTTTGTTTTTAGTTTGAACACCACTAGCAGGCATGTTTCTAAACTGACATTTTGCGCAAAAAGAAAGGCTCCATTCTGCAAAAAAAGAAAAAGAAAAATGAAGTGGCAACATTTTTCAAACTCACCATGAATTCAAACAGGCAGTTGTGCCGCGATATCAGCTGATCACACACCAGAATGGCAAAAACAAGGCCTCCAAATTCGCAGTCTCAAATCTTTAGATGGGATGCAAGGAAATGATCAAGAGGAGGTTACAAAGCCTCATTATCAAAACATCGCTAAAAGATATATGAAAACTTAATGGGGGGAACCTTCGTGCAAAAATTTTTCATTTTTCAACCGATTTTGTTCAATCTTTGCACACATGGGGTCACTTTAACTAAGATCTGTGCAAAATTTCACACCCCTAGTGTTATTAGTTTAGTAGCTGTGGCTAATTTATATGCAAAAAGTTAAACTTCTGAACGCTGCAGCGCCTAAACCATTACAGCTAGAGACCCCCAGTTTGCAACAAAGTCACCAAAACTGATCTAGAATTTGGCTAGAAAGATCGGCAACCTTATGCCTAACTTCACTTTTGCACCAGAATCAAATTAATGTTTATCGCGTCAAAAAGCGGTAAATTTTTACTGCCATAATTTGAAAATACACTTGTATCATGGAAACACCACAAGATAGTTGGATTTTGATCATTCTAGCCAATCCAGGACACTTTTTTACATAAATATGCCAATTTTTAACCTTCTATGTTGTTCCCAAGCTGAGATTTTGCATTCGAAAGTTTGCCGAACATGAAAAATCGGACTTCCGAGTAAATTGAAGATTTGCGAAGAGTTGATTTTTTCAACTTCGAAAAACCTATTTTGGCATGGTCGAACTTTTTTGTGCCCAAGAGCTACTTGGAAGGTTGAAATTTTGCATACTTAAAAAAAATGCTCCTGATTCGGCTAGAATGATCAAATTTTGTCTAATTTGCTCCCTTTCTGTGCAATGGTCATTTTTCTGAAATACATAATTTACCGCGAAATTACGCGATAGCGTAAAAAATTTATTGGGTGCCTTCGCATTTTAGTACGTAACTTCTAAACCATGTGGAATTTCAGAAAACGGATTACACCACTGGAATCAGGAAGGTTTTGTGCATAAGATGACCAAAAACCCCCAACATACCATTTTCAATGATTTTTTAACAATCTGAAGGTTCCCCCCTTACTAGGGTTGGTTAACTTGCAAATATACCATCCCAATTAAGGTTATCATTCAATTTGTTATGCTCAATCATGCCAAAGCCACACATGTAAACATGAACGTGGGCCGTGTGCTGAAGTGACCGCATGAGTAAAATGTAGAAAAGGGGTAAAATGCTGAACTCACAAGAAACAGAGCAGAATGTGTTTAAAGGTTTTCAATTGATAACCCAACCAGTGAATAAAACCTGAAACTGCAAGGGATACCCTTGACCATATCATCATCAGAAGAATGTTTTGGCACTAGCAATCCAGCCAAAGCAAATTTTCATAGCTCAGACACTTTTGGACAAGGGCAGTGAGTAACCCAGCAACAAAGGTGACATCCATTTTCAAGTTGGAAAATGAATGACTTTTGCGAGGGCAAATTCTTTCGTTTTGAAAAAGGGTTATATTGCCAAATGAATGTAAAACTGGATTTTCAACAGGAACCATCCTGGAGATCGGGGACCTGTGATCCATGCATGCCATGAAAACCCCTTGAAGAAATCTTGTTTTTGCTGCAAGAATGCCAGACAGATTCTGTCAGGGTTCGCATCTGAACCATATCTTTTTGGAGCCATTTCTTGCCCTGTGAGACCACATCATTCATTTCACAAATGTACATACGTACCGATCACATTTTCAGGATTACCAATGCAGTGTGGGATGCAAGTCTTGGTGGAGCAATGCGTGGTCAAAAAAGGATCGAAAAAAAATCATCAACCAAGATGACAGCAGATGTGGTTTCAGATCCAGTATTCGAAGCAATTTTAAGAACGTGTCTAGTTTTTTATCCAGTCAGCTCTGCCTAAACATGCCAAAATAGTTGTTATGTTGAAGGATCACTGAAACTTCCATCGGGGGGAGCCTTGGTTACAATTCTTCAATTTGTATTCACATCTATCTTACCAAATTGGCTTTTCACAAAAAAGATTTTTCTTCATCTGTTGAACACAACAGTGCCAGTCATTCCTTGATATAATCGCCATTCCTTGATATAATCATTTTGATCTTTGGAAAACTAAAATGTGACACCGCAGTAGATGGAGCATGTCATGAAAATGATAATTGTCCTTCTCATAAAAAAGCGGGAAATTTCGATGGACTTTTTACCACTTTGTCATTCTGCATTTCTTGACCTTCCGCCCCATTTATCTGACAAATTTTCATTGGTCATGACCAAATTTGGTGCACTGCAAAAACTGGTAAAACTGCAACTGATGAAGTCACATTTACCCAGATTTTTTGCCTCTTTCTTGAAGACAATTCTGATAAAAAATAAATAAAAAGCTACAATTGACCGCTTTTCTTGGAGAGTGGCAAAACAGCATCAACGGGGAAATTCTGGGGTAATGATCAAAAAGGGTCATGCCCCATTTTACTCCCAAACGACCCAAACTGAAATTGGGCCATTATTGCACAGCTTATCAACACTACACAGAGCAGGGAAGAACATTTTTCTTTTAAGTTTTCACTAAAAAATAGCTGCAGTAGCCAAACCAGAAATCTACGTTGTTCAAATTTCTTCTACTGGAGTGGCTTATTTCTTTTTTTTTACTGAAGTGGCTTATTTCTTAAAATGAATGCTAATTCCACTAGAAGAAAATGCAATAAAGGTTCTTTGCTCAGAAATTGAGTCGGACTAAAGATGCTGCAGGCTACCTTGCACATTTCCTTTTTGCAAGTTAGCTTCAATAGTTTTAGAAAGAATTGTCATAGAGAGGAACTATGCCCAAGATTGGTTCGTTCACTCCTAAGTGTGACAAACCTCACAATCTGCATCTCAGAGTTGGATCGTTCCATAGGCAACATGAGCGAGATACCCTGAAAGGTTTCAAGACTCAAAATCAGTGATTTTGATAACTTCAAAAGAGCCAATTGGTCACAAAATGAGCAAATGCAGGGAACCTATCAACCAGCCATGCAAAAATCATTCCTTTCCATTAGAATCAAGAAAACACAATCCTCTCAGATCAACTTCACAGAGGATTTCAAGTTTGGTTTTCTAAACTGCTCAAAAATTGAAATGGAGAATTGGAAAATAAAACGATGAGCCACCATAACAACCTTGCTCACTTGCAATAGCGGGTCTCTCGAACTTCACTAACAATTCCAATTTTTTTTAAGAAAAGGTCACCCCAAGCTTCACTGTGTATTCTCGGAGGGTGAGTGTGAGCTTTCAGCTTGAGAGACTAAATGCAGGGTCGGTCAAAGCATTTTTCTGACTTGACTGATTCTTGACTGATTTCACTAAAAATTTCATGAAACTCAGCAATTTTACCTACATTTCGTTTGAGCTAACTTTAGGATTACTCTAACAAAGACTTGTGCTTCAGCTATACTGCAACAATTAAAATTGCGACAGCAATTTGTCCAGACAAAAAAATTATGTTCCGCAAATTCAATGCTGGTCAAGCTGCCCATTGTGCAAACTTTCCTCAGAAGGCAAAGATCCATTCAATCTTCAATTTCGTTCATGGAATCAGCCTTACTGATGTGCCCTAGTTCAGTGCTCCTCCACAAATCTTTCTCGTAGTCTAATTTCATTGCATGGCAAGGAACTGCTGTCTTAAGCAGAGGGATGGGCAGAGGTGCATTCCCGGTTTCCAAGTTTCTCAGAATGGTCAAATTTAGGCTAAGTTTGAACAACTTTTCAATGCCAAACCTGGCCATTTCCAAGAAGACACAATGTGTGCCATGCGGCAGAAAAAAACCAAAACTAAAATCGCCTTTTTACGAGTTTTGGAGATAACTTCACATCGAATTAAAGTTTTCAACAGTTTGCAACATTGTAAATTTAAAGTTTCATAGAGTTCATATATTGTAACCTATCCTCCACTCTGTGTCAGCACCTAATGAAGATGTGACCTCCTGGAAACGTCGTGCAACCAGCATAATTTTTTTACATAGAGATCAGTGAACTGCAATAGTTAACTTTAATTCCTGAAGACGTCAGCAAGCTTCGGAAAATAGACTCAAATCCTTTTCTTCATTTTGCAAAACATTACCTTTGTTTTTACACCCAACACGGCCAACTCGGGCACTGCAAATCCCCATTCTGTTACTTGATGCTCGTTATTCATTGCCTTCCAATCAAATTAACAACTTCACGGAAACAGATTCTTTAGAAATTTAGTTTATTAATTTCAAATGTGCAAACAACTCCGCAGCTATTTTATAACTAGTTTTATGCAAAATGTGAGCCAGCAAATTTCATTAGGAATAAAACCTAAGTACAAATTACAAATAAGTTAGTAAAAAATTAAAAGTTCTCCGATTATTATGGTTGAAAAAAAAAACAAGAAATTTCACAAAATACGTTGCGACCATCTACAAATATCATAATACCGTTAATAAAATATCATTCTAGTTTACAGTGAATTTTAATAATAATTCGCCAACAAAGACAAAAAATGCAACCAGCTCTTCTTATTATTGTTATAAACATTAATCGAAGGTAGAACAGGAAGAGGAATATTCGTTTATTTGCATTTAGGAATTGCTAATTGTAATTGGTAGGAAGTTATTTTAAAAACCCACACATCTGGAAATCATTTCATGTTTATTAGGAGACCATATACAAAACAATTCGAGAAAATGATGTACAATAATTAACAAAATTTAAGACGTTTTAAATTTTATTTTTTCGCACACTCAGATCTGGACTTAACCCAAACCAAGAACCCAATCACCGCTTTTTATCTCTTTTCTGTTTTGTGACTGAACCACATGAGGGTTACGGACAGTTGAAGATCAAAAGGTGAAATAAAAACTGAAGAATTTCAAAACTTAAGCATAGGAGCACAATACTTCCCCTTGAATGGTGATTTATGATTATCAAACTGTTTTTAACATAACACTGACTGGAACTGCAGCATAAAAGTCTAGCCAGCTTTCAGAATGATACAAGCTAGGCTGCGATGCCGTCACGTCACACCAATCTGCATGTCACCTGCAAGCATTTCCTTACCCAATAACCACTGTACATAATTTCCCAGAAGCTCAAAGACGAGAGACAACCCCAATTTGGGAAAAGCAAGGCCAATATTGAACAGGAAGAAAAAGAAAAAACATTTGAATAATAAACTGTAAACAGTGGTTGGAAACTTGGAGATGTGTCTGACGCTAAAATATCACCCTTACCGGGAATTTCGACGATTTTATCTCCATTGTGCAAGTCAGACGTTTCGGGCGCATCCCGCATCCGTTATCAAGACGAGACTGACTGTCTCATCCGTTATCAAGACGAGACTGACTGTCTCGTCTTGCTAACGGACTCGAACATGCACCCGAAACGTCGACTCAACTTGCATCATGGAGATTAAATCGTGGAACTTCCCAGTAAGGGTGATATTTTAACCTTCATTTGACCTCAACCCAAGCTCGCACAGTTGGCCACCATGCTCTTGAAGTTGGAATTCCTCTCTGGAACAAATGAATTATTCGAGAAGTGAAATTGGTTGAAGAATAAGCTTACGAGGTAAAACACGTGATACCATTCCACTTCCAATCTCCACTCTGCATGAAGGAAGACCTAACAAACAGTCATAATAAACCGTGCAAAGTGTGAGTTGAAGGTTGAAAATCATTCATCCCATTAACTCAAGTCTTATCGAAATTAGGTTTTGGAATGTTAATAAAATTAAAAAGTTTCTTATGTGGTATAGGTTGTTAAAATTAGGTGCAAGAATAAAAATAATAGAGAAAAAAATGAAGATATAAAGTAAGGAATGTGGCAATGATGGTATTTGCAATATCAGGAAGTTCTGGATTTCAATGATTACGATTACAAGTCAAAGCGTATCAAGGCATTACCACACAACAGCTGCTAACAACAGAATTACATTGTGACATGCATCACACAGAATTACAATGCATCAGGCAGAGAACCATTACAGAATTTATGTGATCCTTCGCAAGACAGTTCCATGCACCAAACATTAATGCGAATGCTGCAAAGATTTTCTGAGATCAAAATGATTTGTGCAGTGTTCATTACCAGTGCAGCACCGTGAAAAAAATTCAGATGATGCAACTTGCTCGGAAGGGCATCAACTGTGTATTTTCTGGAAAACTATGGAATGTCCCACCAGTAAAAAGGATTTCCTGAAAAAATGGATTGTACAGGATGACCTGCTCGCATCAATGGGAATAAAAAAAATATCACAAAGATCGACAGAAACAGTGGATTTGAAGGCACATGAACCCAAATTGAATGAAGTGTGAAAAAATAAATGTTTTGATTAGACATCATGGGACAGACTTTCTTCGCTCTAATTCCTTCCAGATTCCAGTGAAGGGGAAATCTAAAGCAGGTCAAAAACCATGATGGATTGAATGAGCAATTTTATTGTCGAGTTTAAGCTCCCACATTCTAGCCAGGTTGAATTTCAGTCAAAAGAGGAGGCGACAAAATATTAGTTTCAGTCTTCAAGAAGACTTTCTACCACAAGTAACTCAGTGTCATTCCCAATTTAGCTTACTGAGCATGTTTTACGTGATGAAATTTTGAATTGTGTCACTGCCATAACACGGCAAGAAAATGATGACGTGTTAGCGTACGGTTAACAATTGACTGGCACCAATCATAATTTGAAGAAATTAAAATTCAAATCAGAATCAAGAGATTGTGGTAAGGCATCATGACACATGATTTGACAATCTTGTTTTTTTTTTTGTCAAATGAGCAGCAAGATAGTCGGGTGATCTCAGACTATTTTTCTGCTGAATTAAAACTGGAAACAATGTTGCCAAATCAGTGTCTGGAAATGCCGAATCACAATCTCATGATTCTGATTTGCATTTGAATGTCTTTGAATTTTGAAAAACCATTCATTCTATTGATGCCATTTAGTCTGTAAACCTGCAAACTACAACTGCCAATCTAGCATGGCCAGAGCGAGAGGAAATACGATTATCCAAAAGACTGCCTTAAATTGACTGTTTCTTCAACATTACCACGACAACAGTGCTTGCACTTTTCTAGCAATCTGGTTCACTTTATTGCAACAGAAACACTTTTAGCTTTCAGCTGAAAAACAAGCAACAATCAAATTGATCCCAGCGCAACATTCAGAGACTACAATACATTTGTACTTTGTTATTCTATACAGTTAAAAAAAACGCTCAACACTTTGGAATAGAACAATAACAAAGAATAACAGAAATAAGCAAATGCAAAGTTAACGCCAAGAAGCTGTTGAATCAAATAGGTGCCCTATGGCTTGGGTGCTTAACCGGACAAGCCCGACTGGCATTAAATAACCACACCAAAAAACCGCCATTACTTTCCAATTGACGTGATTTTACGATGCCCGCGTGTACAGACTTCGTGCCTACTGACGTTAAATAACGGCAGACCGCGCATCTCATTCGACAAAATTCTGGAGAAAAAAAATCTCGCTTTTATTTCATGAATGTTTGTTCAGTGGTTCAAAGGTTATGGCATTACACATGAGGGCCCACGTTGTGAAATCCACGGAAGACGGCACTGACAGTTTCGAGTAAAATTTGTGGTGCCTCGTTTTTGACCAAGAGAATGGTTCATCATCCCAGAACTTAGGGTGAGTATCGCAGTTGCCATGTCTCGTTCATTTCACGATTTTCGTTCAGCCATTCAAAAGTTGTGGCATTTTACCCAAGGCATATCTCTCATCTGTGTTTCCTCTTGTGGTTTTTGAGGACATGGCAAATCGCGGAGAAAGATTTTCAGGATTTGTTGTGTATTTTTTGATGCAGAAGTGGAGTTTTGAGAACCAAAAATGTCATTGACAAACGCATCAATTATGACAGATTTTAAATTAAAAAATGCTAATCGCTTGTATTTTCGCGAAATTAATTCCGAAACGAAATGTTTGCATTATTCTGTTCTTATCATGACGAAAGCCAAATTTTGGGCGTGTCTGGTTAAGAAAGAACATATTTGTCTGACCTCAGCCGAGTTTTGTTTATTACACAGACAAAATGAATGCTCTGAGTTATCCAGAATTCGGTGCTTACTCAAATAAATAGAGTTGCAAGCAAACTTCCATTGACAAGTGAAGCGACATTGTCCCAAACTCTAGCCATTTTCAAAAGCAGTTCATAGTGGTAAGTGCCCCTCATTCACCACGATAAGACAGTCTCAAGAATTCAAGCACTCTCATGTCGAAATCAAATACAAAGTTAAAAGAAACCCCATGTCAGAAGAAGGTGGAGCCTCTGAGAGTTGCTTCAAAAGGCTGCAAATCTGCATCAATACCGAAGAGTGCCTCAGACAGAATAACTTCAGGCGGTCCATTTCATCCAGGTTAAAACCAAGGAATTTCAAGGAGCACTCTCACACCTTTGGACTTACCAAATGGCCATTCTTGGATGGGCTCTGTAATCGATGAAGTGGTAAGAAAAGTCTAAATTCATAATTATATAAAAATTGAAGAAAAATATAACAAACAAAACAGAAGAAACATGTTTGTGTGTGTGACGAAATTAAGAACGCACACTCCTAAAAATCAACAACATTAAAAAGCCATGCCGGTAGCAATTCCTGATTACAAATTGTGAATGGAATGAATGCTGTCATTTGTGGTTTACAACGAACTGGAAACTGTGCAGCTTGGCATTTGGAGCTTATGGCATTTGGAATCTCGTTATTCAACAACTATGGAACCATAGCATTAGAAACCGAAAAACGAGCTCCAGTTATGTTATCTGACAATCAAAGGAATTTGGTGACAAGTAACAAAAACGGACATGAAAATGTGCTCGATTTCACAGTTTAATTACAAATTGGAAGGAATTATGCTCGCATCTGGAATAAACACTTCTGCTGATGACATTCAAAGTTAAACATGAAGGTTTAACAACAACAAAGCAGCTGGTTACATATGGGTAACAGGTTACGAGTAGTTGTCGTAAACCGTACCTTTTCTCAAACCATGATGCAATTGCAATGCAATATTCGTCACTTTAATTTTAGTGCTATCCGACTTCCCATATGAAGATTATCGGAGCATCCAACATTCACAGTTCACGCCTTTGCGTAACTTTTCGTTTTGGGCACCAACCTAATCCACCTTTAACAGTGAGAGCTTCTTTCATCGTGAACTGGATCGTCTATTGTACAGTACAACAACAGGGCCAGTTCCTGGATTAGAGCACAAGCTGCTGAATTTAATTCCACAATCATGGATATTTCTTGTGCGGATAACAGAAGAGTCTTGCCCACCATACATGACTTTGTATGTGCACTCCAGCAACCTGTCCGACAGAAAATAATGCACGAGCTCCAGAAAAACACTCCACAGTTCGCAGGGACAAAGGATCAGAGGCAAAAAAGCTGAGGGGACAGGGAAACGTGCCCCCCCCCCCAATATTCTTCTGGGGGAGTTCGTCCCCCCAATAATTTTGCCGAAATTCAAATATTTACAGCAGTGGAAAACGTTCGAGAGTGTTTGAGGATGATTGTTCGTGCAACTTCAGCCCACGCGTCCCTGTCCGGTCGAATCACATTCACGTGTTCACAGTCTCTTCTTTGGATTGGAGGTTATGTCCGAATGCATTTGTCAGGCACGGGGCAGAATTATACTTCGAATTGAACAACATGCATCAAGTCTCTGCTGGCCATCCTACCGCAAGTAATGGATCAATGGCTGTGGGATTCCGCTTGCCGTGTAGGATCATATTCTGACAGTGATGCATGCTTATCACTCATCAGTCCATGGTGAGATTTGCGAGTTCCAACCGGCAGGTTCAATACCATACGCAGAACACGGGAACACAGAACACGGGAACACTCATTCTCCGGGCAAACCAAAATCACCGCAGCAACCCAACCTATGTCCCACTATGTCATCTGAACAATGTCCCATGATTGCTCGGGCACGTCAGGACAGGATAAGATTTCCGGACGTATGCACCAAAGCCACTAACCCTAATCCTAAACCTCAGCTTATCCTAAACCTCAGCTTAAAAAAGTCAAATCCACATGCAGATGCACCTTTCTCAACGAAGGAAAATGAATACTGTTGTGCACAGAAATCAAATTTTCCAACAGAATTTTTTCATAAATTTTTTCTGTGTAGAAATCTGTTGGAAAATTTGATTTCTATGCACAACAGCATTCCTTTTCCATCGCTGAGAAAGGTGCATCTGAAAATGAAATTAACTTTTTTCAAGCTTAGAGTTAGGGTCAGTGGCTTTGGTGCATAATGCCGTTCGTCTTCTACTACCGATACTCATGATCTCCTTTTGCCCCTCTTGGGGTGGAGGGAGGTGGAATCAAAGGTTGGTGGATGCATGGAGCCGTGAGCCCGAGCATCGCTTCCACTCAGCTTTGTGTTTGTGCTGAATTCGGAGTGCTCAGTGCTCACTTGAGGGCTTTTGATTTTTGATTGGAGTTTTTTTCATTTTTGTGTTCGGATTTCGGAATTCAAATTGACTGGTTCATGAGGTTCATGTTCGTCCTCATGCAGTCACAATGACATGCGGAATGAAAGCATTCGAGCATTGGATTTTTCTCGTTTGTGACTCGTGAGCTTCTTCGAGTAATGCCAGGTTGATGGTTGTCGCCGTTGCGAATCTCGTTCGTGTTTGTTTGGGCACACCGCACAGTGCACCCACAGAGAACTGCAAAAACAGTTTTCCAATATCTTGCTTGGCTGGATGCTTTCGCTTTGTTATCGACTTGTAGGTGTGGACTTCTGACTTGCAGAGTTGAAACAAAGTGAACCTAAATTTCTTTGTGGTGAATTTGACAACTTCAAAGACGACGATTCAATCAAAGGATGAATGTGCAAAAAGCACCACAGCTTTTGATTGATTCAATGATTTCGATGGTGAGCCTCCAAAACAACTTGGTTTTGTTGCGGACCCCAAGGCGCGTGCTGCCAATGCCACTATTGTATAGTAGGGGCAGAATTAATGTACCCATACATGTGTTTTTCCCAGTTGACTCTTGCCTCCAAAACTTTTTTTTCTTTCTTTTTATTCTCATGCAGACGGTAGAAATTAAAGTGCCAGATTTCAACAAAGCGTTCTAGAGGTGTCAGATTTTGACGTCAGTTACAAAAGAGGGTCCTTAATATCTGCAGCATAGAGTTTTTGCCAAAATCTGAACGGTTGCAATTTTTTACATGTATGAGTACATTAATTCCACACACACAGCAGCCAACTTGTTAGATCTAAGTGCATCTTGTAAATTGAAATTCCAAAATCACCAAAAACGTGGAAAACATCAATTACAAAGTGCAATCCAAAGGATGTTCTGAACAACTGTGATGGCAGTAAGAGTCGTGACCTTGCGTTCGCCGAATTCATGTGATAAGTCACGCCGGCATTAGAATGTCTCATGGAACACAGTAAACAAAAACGAAATAACGTACCAAAAAAGCCCCTCACCGCTCGGAAATAAAGTTGAAATGGCGACATTTCAGTCCGTTACCGAGACTGAAGCTCCCCACTCTTGAGTCTGCTCCCCAGACTGAAGAGTGCAAAAATCACACCCAATAATCTGATTTGAATTTTGCTTGACGCATCTTGTTTTGCCCCACGTCGGCGGGGGGCAAAACGTCACCATTTCAACTTTATTTATAAATGGTTTGCGGCCCATTTGATACCTTTGTTTCCCATTGGTGGTGCCCATGGGTTTACTACTCATGGAACACATAAAATTGTTTAACAAACAGATTTTAACAATATTTTGGAAACAATGATAACGAGAAGTTAATACAATGACAAGAGCCGGTAAACACAATAATATCTACGCTACAAAAATAGGGAAAGTTTGAGACAGGAGCATTTTGCAACTGAACCCTGAAATCCACAATAATTAACATGACGTATCAAGCTTCTTCAAACTTCTGGGACAACCCAAATTTCGAAAGATGTTATAAATAAGAGATCGCCATAGGCGGGGTGTAAAATTGGAGAACTTGAGGCAGAAGGAAACTCACTTGACGATTTGTTCTCCAGTTGAAGGCAGCGGAGCTGACGTTTGGAGGCATCCCGCTCTCCGTTGACGAAGCGAAACGGCTTCGTCAACGGACGGCTTCGTCAACGGAGAGCGGGATGCCTCTGAAACGTCAGCTCCGCTGCCCAAAATTGGAGAATAAATCGTGAAGTGAGTTTCCTTTTGATGTTATAAATCTCAATGTGCTGAAGCTAATTTCCTGAACAATACCAGGCATGAGGGCAGGCAGCCCAACTTTGGTGGAAAACGTTTCGGTAGCCATTCAAGAAGAGAACCCAACACATGAATCGAGGTAGGTTGCCCCTGAAAGTTTTGACCTTGTTTTACAGTTTACAAGAATGTAACTAACAAATTATGTTACAATAACCAGGGACAAAATATTACAATAAACAGAGACATGATACAATCACCAGGTGAAGAAAAATGAGGCAGGAATAGATGTGACAACAACTTTGAGGAAGACCAAAGGCAATGCATCAATCACACGGCAAGTTCCATCATTTTTCCCGTTGACATCATCATGGTAGACTTCCAAATTTTGACTCCTCCATCGCTGCAAATAGATTCAAGAGGAAATAGATCATAGGAAAATTCAAGACGACAAGGCAGGACTCAGGAGAGATCAATAAATGAGCATCTTGTTCAGATTTTGTAGGCTGCGTTTAGATATTTTTACGGAAGCAAATCCTGGAAATCACATCAACTTTTGTACATTCACCAGCGAATAAAATGAAATTTTTTCATGACATGTCAGGCAGAATGGAAATAGTGCAGGGACTTCACATCCGGATGGATGATCAAGCATGCCATTTAGGCATCGGATGGTCCTCAGTCCAGAACCACATTCATTTCAGCACAAGATCAGTTATTTGTATCTGCAATATAAAATGGCATCTGAACTTGTCAATTGGAACCCAGCAAAGGTTTACACAAGCTATGCATCGCATCAAGAAGGTCCATAAGGCTTCCAAGCAAAAAAGCACTGATCTCAGGGGGATCATCAATGGGGTTTCATTTCAGCAAAACTAGAACAATTTCGAAAGAGGTGCACTGGGATGTGATAAAAAAAGTAACCATCGATAATTAAAAAAATGCATTTTTAGCCATCTCTACAGCTCCTCTGTAAACAACAAAAAACAAGCATGCAGCAAAAAAAACATAAAAACCAACCAGAGTTGGAATCATCTATGACTGTCTGCAAATTTTACCATTGAAAAAGGTCAGAAACGAACATGAATTTCAGTAGCATAACCAACTAAGTGTAAAACCAACCCAGAAGCAGTGAATATCAATGAAGAATTTGATGTGACGGCATTGATGGAAGAGCTGTGAGCCCTGATCTCGCTGATCATTTGGCAGGAATTTGTTGACCACACCTTGAGGAATCCACTACGGCAACCAGACACAACTGAATCACCACCTGGCATGAAGCACATGCCACACACCCAATCTTTGTGCGCATTGTTCATTGACTGGAAGATAAAGACACAAAATATTTGTTCACAGAAAATTGTTCAACGACAGGTGGAGTTGGTCCTCTTCCCGGGGAGACAATTTTAGACTTGCACAAATAGCCAAGAGAAAAGATGCAAAATATGGATTCAAAAACAATGAAAAAACAAAAATACGACTAAAAAATTTACAAAATATTATGTACGAGAGGTGGAGTTGGTCCTCTTACCGAGGAGACAATTTTAGTGCTGCACAAACACAAAATGTGTTTGAATGTTGTAGAAATGCAGAAAGCAAATAAGTGAGTGTGATCACAATCTGAATCACCACAAATTCTGAAGATACATGATTTGCATTTTTTTTTCAATCACGCTCTGGAAGATACATTTGCATTTTTGCCAATCATTGCTCAGATGAGATTAAGACTGAAAACATCGCAACAAACCCGAATTGAGTTTCAGGGTAGAGAATTCAGGAGGAGGTGTGGGAACCGTGGACATTTGCAAAATGCAAACCTGGACAAGTTCCTGTTTCTTGAGGTTCCATTTCTTGATGCAACAATCCCTTGAACCGGAGAACAAGATGTCGTTGTGGTAGGACAAGCACTGCACACCATCATAATGCGGTGGATCTAAATGCATCAAGGGACTAATTACACCACTGGCGCCAGAAGGAACTTCAAACCCCTAAAGAAGAAATTAATAATCATGGTCAAGTCTTGGGATTGGTCAAATGCGATCAAGACTGACAGAAGAACACAGAGACCTTCTGGTTTCATAGTACACTTAAACTGAACAATAAAATCATGAAATGGGAGTGACACAATGCACAAAGTTAAGACACGTGCTGTCGTTTCCAACAGAATTTGAAACTGCATCGATTTTTCATCATATGTGGTGCAAAATTAGTGAGAACATTGATTTGATTTGCGCCATGCAATACTCATGGCCGCAGCCGGCCTGTGGTAAGTGGAGTATTGTGGTGACACAAAGCATGCAACAAATAACCCCTTCCAGGTTGACCGATAGCTGGCAACTCCAAAAGAGGGGGAGAGACAAGACAGCACAAAAACAACACAAGGACAACACAAACAGAAGGTTGTGGTCATCTTGGTTGGGAGGATCGGTTAGTCGTCAAGACGGCCGACCGATCTCCCTTACAGGGAGCAGGACGTGAACCTGCAACCACGGCGCTCCCCCAAAATTAGTGAGAACATTGAACAAAATATGGCGTTTTGAGTGTGAACCCTAGCAGAGTAACCAGAAAAACATTTTGCAAAATCTTAAGATAAAAAAGTTCACAGGATGAAGTTCCTCCCCATTAGTGAAACGTGCATTTTTGAGTAATTTTGCATCATGCCATTAAAATAATTGAGCCAGTCCAGGTAAATTGGGCAAGTTGCAGAAAACGAAGAAAACAATGGTTAAATGAACAAGCAGTGAGAAAATATAAAAAGAATGTCGTTCAAGAAATGACTGTGAAGTGGAGCAAGCAGCTGGAACAGTGGCAAGGCATCACGGGACACATTGGAGATGGTGTCCCCTTGCGAAAAATGGAAGTTGTAGAGAATCAGGCAATCTTGTTTCACATTCCAATGCATATGAGAACAGATCAAGATTTTCCATCAAGATCAGCGTGTAAGAAGTATTTTAAAAACAGCATTCGGCAAAGAACATCGCACTCTTCGCACCCGTATTTATGCCCCCATTCACATCTTGCTGTGGCTGAGGTGGCTGCGCAGCAGGCCGAGGGAAAAGCAAAGCTTCTGACTTTGATATGCTTCCGACTGCCAGCCGGGTGGGTGAGGACATTTTCCATTCTGCCACCGGAGCGGGAAGCGCATTACTTGCCTATCTCACCTCCCACTATGCAGCAGGCCCAGATTTTGCCTATTTGCTGGGTGCAAATACAGCACGCAAAAGCATCCCTGGTGGATATTTCATGATTGTGTCTGCCACAGCATTGAACAACGAATGAACAACAGAAGACTTCACCGCAGTGGCTCCCCATTCCCACCCAAACCCTGAAGCAGTATGATCTGTTTGGCAGATGGCGGTGCATCACGGAGCCAATGACATCAATTTCTAGATTCCTTTTTGTTCTTGCACTGTGTACCGAAATCTCCGAAAAATGGCCACTGACTTTTTTCGGGTTATGGCTTAAAATTACCACTGCAACAATTATGAGAGAATTTTTTCAAAACAATTTTTGCAGAGAGAATTTGTTCCAGTGATATAGCTCCCAAAAAACTGGGAGATTTGATGCTGAATGGTGCCAGCACTTCAAATTGTACGAGGGCTGTTCAAGAAAGACTGGGACTGGTTTTATTGCATTGTCTCATATTCTTACTTTTATATAATGATCCTTTGATCCCGTTATGACTAGATCATGATTCTGCTTCGTTGACCCGACTGTGAGACACATGATTGCAGCCTGATGACTCCCACTCAACTTTGCAATGCTCATCAGCCTTTCCAGATCCCACACCCGCACCTTCTCATTCGTTGCAGCGTAGAGACTTTTCCCGGATTTATTCAGACAAATAGTGTTGATGGCCACCTCTCCCGATGGCGCATGAATTATGCGGTCTGAAGTGCCCACAGGCGCCGGGCCGTTCGTGACCAGACCGGAGGAGCACAGTGTCTTTATGCATCCGGAAGAGTTTTTGTTCTGTCGTATATCCCAGACTTGGATGTAAGCAGACGACACTGAAAATATCAACCTCAAGCTCTCCGAATAGGCCACGCTGACAACGTTGTTTGGGTGATTGTTCAGGCTGGACACTTCCTGGCAAGTTGTCAAGTCCCAGACTTTCACGGAGCGATCTGAAACGAAAGTTAAAAGGTTTTGTATGTTGTTCACTTCAAAAAGTTAGGTTTTTGTTATTTTGGGAAAAACATGTAGGAACTCAAGTTGGGGCTCAGGTTAGGACTGGCCGATGGCCTTTTCTGATGACAAAGATATTTCCGGCAATTTTAATCACCTCTCAAATAGTCAAATGTATCGGTAACTGATTGTTTATTCCCACTTTTCCTGAATTTAAATTTTTGCTAAATGCAACGTTAGGTCAGTATTTTGCTTTCAACTCAACCCTGAATGTTGATATGGATTCTGCAGGTTGTGGCGGGTGTGAACATGAAAAACACATCAGTTAGATGGGTACTGTCAAAGTTTTTGCCCGTGTATCTTATCTTCATTTTTCAACAACACTTTGGCCAACTGCAGTAGATAGATTTTGGGCATTTTGTAAAAACTACAGTACTTTGACCATGTCCTGACTTCTAGCTTTTCTGCCAAAAATCGCCATAAAAGGGGAAAAACAACAAAACTCCAAATGCAGAAGGGCGAGAAAAATTTGTTGTGTTGGTTTCTTTTTCACAAGAAGAAAAATCTTCCTCATCCATCTTTTGCGGAATGCCCAGCAGTAAATGTTTTCCTTTTCAGTTGAATCCGACACAATCAGCGACAGTGAAACAAAAAATGGAACAGTCACGGAAGGCAAGACAATTTCATCCTCCAACTGGGTTGGATCGTTAAATGGTCAAAAAGCACTTTTAGAGCACTTTTTTCAGTCATGAACTCTATAAAATTATTTAATTAGTGTTAAAAATAGAATGTTCAACTTTTGTCACAAAACTTAACAACAACCCACTTAAAATACCTTTGGAAGCGGTGAACATGTAATTGTTTGTCGCAAAAACATCCAATACTGGCATGGAATGGCCTTCAGCTGTATGCATACACGTCAAAGGACATTTTGAAAAAACCTGTGTAATAAATTGGAAGTGTAATAAAAGGACTGGAAGATGTGACAGACACAATATTTGTGCAAATGCCTGTCATTTTAATATCTCAAACAAATGAGAATGAAATAGGCAATGGAAAGTTCATATCAAAAAATATCAGAAAGCCCACAGAAAAACAAGACTAACAATTTGTTTTTTCTGTCATGTTTTGAACCTGCAATTTTTAACAATAATGCAGAGATGATCCCACCAGCTCTCATTGGGATTGAATCATGGAAACAGGCCATCCTTCTGCAAAATTTTTCAGTTGACACAACAATTTTTGACCTGAAAACTTAAAAAAAACTGAATAAAATTATCCAAAGACTTCAAGTCTGGCCATATAGTTTCAAGTTTCAACATCTTCGGGAAAGGAGACAGCCATTAATGATGAAGTCAAAAACAAAAACTACTTTCTGCCTACTCAAATCGTAAACATTAAAAGTCAACTTAGTTGTTATGGGATCCAACTCGTCTGAAGAGCCAGTCGCGATGACGGCAAATTGTCATCTCTAGCAAGTTTCGCGAAAATACGAGTCTTTTGCCTTCAAAATCAAAACACATCCAGAATAGCAACACTGACAGGTGTTTTTCTAACCTTTCCCTGGAAAGGCCGAATTACTCCCCGACCAGGAACGGATTCACTTTGGTTCAACGTTCCAGATAACAGCCTGGAGAAGACATTCTCTTCCCTGGTGGATGCTGTCAATGTATTGTTCTGCTGAGCAGCCATCGTTAACGAAGACGACATCACAGATGTGTTTGGAGCTTGGGAGGTCACCACCCGTCTGCCAA
>JASGXE010006934.1:0-19300 GCA_030068105.1 Sinentomon sp. SZTP_YWyxl | reverse complement strand
AACATGGATTTGGAGTTGCAACAGAGAGCCAGCTTCATCTGTCGTAACATTTGAGGTATGAGCAGCACATTACAGCTGATGTTGATGGGTGGAGCTGTGTTTTTCTCTTGCTGCAATGGTAATAAACGATTTGAAAACACGACCTACCAACTTTTTATCATGTAGATGGAAATCAATTTCATTGCTTTCACATCATCATCAGTTCTCTTGTTGGACTGACCAGTTGCTGTTAGACTGGTTGATGTTGGGTAAGCAATGAAATCGATCTCACCAAAAAAAAATTAATTCTTTCTCTTTTGTTTTTTGAGGTAGAGAAGAGGACAATAAATTACATACCTTTCTCAGCTGTCTGTGATATCTTCAAACAGAACGGAACCCAGATTTATCAAATGAAACAAAATTATTATTGTGATCCATTTTTAAAACATGCAGCATATGTTTATGACATCGAATGAAAGTTCTATGTGTATTCAAATTCACCTCAATCTCCAAACCTCAGTGGAATCCCCATCCCATCATAATGAAATCTCACATCAGATATGAACAATTCGAAAAACACAGAATAGAATAGAAAGAAATGCACAACAGAATAGAAAGAAATGTTCCCCATGCTCTCCTCAAGATTGTTCAGTGTTTCGTCACTTCGACATACCATTTCCAAGATATAATGGGCCCGAAGTTCCCAAAATGTTTCGAGCAATTTCTGGGGGGAGGGTGAATTGTGCAGCACTGTACAGATGCCATTTTTGTGATTTGGTTCTCAATGGGGCATCACTGACAAATGTGCACTGATACCTCTTTTTAGATATTGTCTTCATGGTAAGGGTCTAAGTTGATGGATTTGGCTGCTAAGGAACTGGAATGGCTTTCCAGCAAGAAAATGGGCTCATTACTTTTACGTTGATTGTTCTAGAAAAAAAGCACAAGAAATAGTGGCTTTTCCCTATCTAGAAAATACGTTCAAAAACTGACCACTTTGAAAATTTCGGAGAACCCATGAGTTGGGAGAAGTGTGGTGCTTTCAGCTTTTTCAGAGAAACCATCACGGAAAAATGGGCATTCAGATAATGGATCTAAGAAAGACACTTTTTGGGACTTTAGGGAGTGTGGGAATTGCGAAGTCTGAGCACAAATCTTCTCCTTTTGAGTTTTTCCTCCTTTGGATATCCCCACAAATTTTTTGTTTCGAACAGTCAGTGTTACGATCCCCAGGCCAATGCAAAAGAGTGGCTGATTTTTGGGAACTTTGAGAACCCATGTCAAAATATATTGCAACTGCTTTACATTCTTTTCTGTGGGCATCACAAGGGGGTGCCCTGAACACCCCTGTCAAACATCAGAATGACAAGAGTATTATTGCTCCAAATTTGAACTATGCAGACAGAAAAACAACCAACCCTTTCAAATGGGTTTCGTTTTGCTTGTTGAGGAAAATAGCAAACCTAATTGAAAAAGGTTTCATTTAAACACCATTCCATGGTAAACCAGCACCGAAAACTGTTCCAACATACCTACTGAGGAGTTCAAGCTATGCCAGGACCGAATACCTTGATAGCTGACAAAGCCGCCCCTCTGCACAAAGCCGGAAGCATGGCTCACGCAAAAAAAATCAGCGGAATGGTTGATCAAGTTTTCCACAAATCACAGATTTGTTTCTCTCCGTTGATAAACCATGTCTTTTCTTTTTGTTAAAGGGGGGGGGGGCAACCCAAAATTGAAAATTTTTGCCAAATTTTGCATGTCTGGTTTTTATTGCGTTCTCGTGGAGAATTTTCTGAGGAATTTAATGCAAAAAACCAGAGGTCAATATCTCAATCCGTTTTCAAATGAGAGACTTTTTTCGAACAGCGGAACATAGGATATTTTGTTCTTTCTGTCCTTTTCGTAAAATGCTTATTTGCCGCAAATCACTTTTCGCCTGCTTTTTAAGCTTTTGAATGATCTATCTCAGCAATTTGACAAGATAAAAAGGCCAAATTTTGCAACTGTAGTTTTTTGTCAGAAATGGAGTGACAGAGCCGGAATTTTGATATTTTTTTGATATTTTCAATCTGTTTCCACTTTTTTGGCATTCATCTTCCCAAGTGCATCGCTTCTTAACACATTGGACGACAATTTTCATGGAAGATAATCGGTTTAAGGAGGGGTAGGGGTCAGATAATGGAAAAAACTTAATTTTTGGTTTTTGTCCATTTTGCTGTCACCAATATGTCCATTTCATGCTGATTCCAATGATACAATAAACCATATCTGTAGCTTTATCGGTTGAAGAGTTTTCATAATTCCTGCCCGACAGTTTTTTACGCGACAGCATATTTCTCATTTACTTTGAAAAATCCACTAAATTCAAGGTGCGTTTTTACCATCATTTTTACTTTCATTTTTCTGAGTATTTTTGAACTTTCGCTTGCTTTTTCTTAGCCACCGGAAGTGCTAGAGAGGTAGAATTTGGCACACTGGACGAAAAAGTATGCTCTTTCGGGTGATATGATCCAGAATTTCAATATTTTAAGTTGTTCATGTTTTGGGCCATTATCAGGAAAAAGGTCTATCGTGTCTGCCGCAAATGAGGAATATGAAGGAATGTCGCATGTTTTTGAGAAAAACTTCAAAAAGCCAAAAATTAATTGCTTTTAAGAAGAAGAATGCCTTCATTGACAAGAATCATAAAATGAATACTTCATTGAAAGAAGAGGAGCCAATTTTGTGATATTTTAGTCCAAACCAGATCAAAAATCTCTACCAGTTATCCTATAATCTTGCGCTTAAGTTAGGTAACCAAATTATGACCTTTGACCCCATAACTTAGAAACGGCTTGACCTAATGAGGTGAAATTTTGCATGAGTGACCCTCCATATGAGCCCAAACAGTTTGCCAAATTTGAACAAAATCGGATGATAAATACAGAAGTTGACATTTTGACCCCTACCCCCCACTGGTCTCTGCAGTTACCCAAGTAAGATGTGGTCGCAAAGCAAGACGACAAGGAGATGAATCCTTGACCTTCATGAAACAGGAACCATGATTGGCAAATCGAAAATAATCACATTTCATTCCGACTCAGAGACAACCATAGTTTTGTCATCAATTCATCACACCTACGTACCATCAGTGTTTTTAGATCGGCCCGTTCAGTCTGCTTCTTCTTCAGACACCTGTCGACAAAGTCCCTGAATTCCGGTGAGAAGATCCCCGACGGCAACCTTGGAGGTGGTTCATTTACAATGTAATCTAGCAGCTCAAATATTGCCATTGTTCTTGGTCCATTTCCAGCACCTCCACCACCACCACCGCTTTGATAGAAGTTACCTGGAAATGAGAACAAGTCGGCGGCGATTAAAATGAGACCAAGTCGGCGGCCATTAAAAAGCCATTAAGTGAAGCCACCGGACACAACGTAGAAAAATTAAGATCAAAATAGCACTTCTGCCAATTCCATCAACATTTGGATGCACAGTTTTAAACAGAGCAATTATTAATGTATCACACCATGAAGACATAAAATTTTCATGGCAGAAGCTTATAATCTAAACTACTGACGGCGGAGAGATGTGGTCTGGGTAAAGTTGCGGGTAAAAGCGCTTCCATGTATTTCTTCATCTGATTTCGCATTTTAACCGCAATTGGCGCAATTGCGGGTAAACTCAGGACCACATCTCTCCACCGTGAGTGGTAGTCAGAGAGAATGGTATGTTGAGCCGAATGAACTGATTCATCTGGTGACGAAAACAGAATAAGGGGCCAATGTTCTTGTACCAATAAAGTCAGGACCAACAGCAAGTCACAGTAACTGAATGACAGGGTTACAAGCAATTTTGGAAACCATTTTCAAGTTTCTTTTAGGGAGGGCACACAACTTCGAAATCGTGAAATTTTAATTTTTGACGAATCTTGGCTTTTGAACTTCCAGATAAAATAGAAATCTTCTTAATTTCCTGGCGAAAACAGTTTTTTTTCTCAAAAATCATTTGGTTTAAAAGTTATAGTCATCCAAATGAACCAACCTGTCCGATAATCAGATAATCAGAAAGGCGGTTTTCCACTCTTTGACATTGAATTGCCGCAAAGTGTTTTTGTGCAAGCGGCAGCATTTAAAACACCTTTTCACAGCCAAATGAAATACTAGAGAGTTAAAAATTTGACCACTTACCTATGTAAAGAACTGTTCAAAGTCCCAACACACGAAGAAGACAGATCTGGAATTTCAATATTTTGCCCCATTTTACTGTTCTTAACTATTTATTGCCACAGCAGCAACAATTACCGCTTTTCAAAGCGGGTGGTGGAAAACACACTCCTGGATGGTCGCAATGAAGATTAGGGAAATTCAGGCTCTGTTTTGTTAATTTTGGATGTATTTTGTACTTCTGTGTCAAATTTGAACGCTCTATGTCTTTTTGTTTTGGAGAAAAGATTCTGCTCTTTGCTAATCCTAGAACTCTTGAAGTGGAAAAAACTAATTGGGCTAGGTTGGCGAAAATTCGTATGGAACAGGCTCATAATATGGGTCCCAAAACGTGTGCAAGATTTCATCAAAATCCGTCTGAACGTAAAAACGTTTGAGCGAGTAAAAGAAAATATCAAGCAGAAGGTGTGCCCCCCCTTGACGGTTTCTCACCTGAATGGAAGTGACGTCCTTGAATCCGAAATAGTTTCATCAGATTTTGTCAAAAACAGTGGACATAATTTCGCCTACAATTCCTCTCACAATTCTGAACAAAAAAAGTCTCAATGAACTTATGGTCTGTAAATGCACCGTCTGAGATGGCAGGCATTTCTTTTGGCGGGCATCTTGTGTGGGTATGATGATTTCTGAGACACAACTACGGACAACCTTACCCGCCAAAACTGTTCAAAATTAGCAACTGGAACAAGAGGGTGCATGTGCATGGAACCCAAATTTTCCACAGAACATCCTGCAAACCTTTTGCAGCACTGCCCCATTCTGATTATCTGACCTGTTGCGGGGAAGTTTCAATTTCTGCTATTGTCGGCTTATCAGGTCTTATGCTGCTTTTCTGATCAGTCACAATGCGACCTAACAATGGTTCTACCAGAACCTTGCATGGACGCCTTATCTGTAAGTGCAGAGCCACGAAATTACTTTTGGGGCACCAATTTAGAAAGTCCAACATGGCAGAGAGACCGAGAAGCTGATGCCCTTTCTGCAGAGAGGAAGGGTATTCAAAAGTAAATTCAGAGTGTAGCTTCTACTGCGGGACAGCAACACAAATCAGCCCAGAGGAAAAAAATTATGGCATTTCTGCTTATCCGAATTGTACCTCATGCCAAATCATTGATGGCAAAAAATAAAATGGGGTATTGCTCCAGTGTATTGCTGCTAGGCAATTTTGATGCCTTGGCATCAAAATTTGGTTCATTATAGAAATATAAAAGAATTTTCAGGTTGATCCGGTGTTGATTTTTTATTTTATGGCCATTTCAAAAAGAGCTCCACAACAGTCAGAAACAAACTAAAGTGGTGAATGTGAAAAAGAAAAACATCTGTTTGATCGAAGGCACATTGTTGGTCAATGGTCGGAGGTGAATCTTGCCTTGGCACGCATCATTGGCCAAGGGATGATCACCTGGAATTTTACCCACTTTGCGAGTGCGTTCAAAAGTTTGCAACACCAATTATTGCAGTTTCGAAATTCGACCAAAAATGCACCTTCGATCAAACAGATGTTTTTCACATTCACCGGTTTTTCTGTTTGACTTCTGCAGAGCTCTTTTTGAAACGACCACAAAAATAAAAAATCAACAATGCATCAACCTGAAAATTCTGCCAAACAGTGGATTGGCAGACTGAGACAGAGGATCATCTAACTTTTTTGTTCAGAAATACACATGCAAGAGGAATATGTGGGCAAAGTTGTGACCACATTTCTGATATACCCTGTTTTATCACAGCTGGGACGTCTACATAAGGGAAAAGCCACTGTTGTTCATGAGGGGTCTTCTGGGTTTCCCCGATCTCACTGATGGTCGTTCCTGATCTGCGATTTCACTCAGGGTCGTTCCTGGTCTATTTTCCAAGTGATTCACCGACTTTCAGGCATCACTCCCCCTTTTTCCGATATCTTGCACCATTCAAGGGCCATAGCTCCAAATCGAAACATGGCCCTGGTGATCATTCAGGGCATTCACATGCGTTTTCCAGTTTCCCCTATTAAATTCAAGGTTGTTTGCATGAAAATTTCTCAGAAAATCCGCTGGACTCAGTCCCATTTACAATGACGTTCCGCCATTGAAAAGCCACAGTACCAAGAAGTCATCATGATGGATGTAGCACGCCCTCGTTGACGAACGACTCTGCTCGAGAAGGCGTTGCTGACTACTGCTGACGATGCAGGGTAGCAGCAGAGCAGTCAGCAACACCTTCTTGAGTTAAGTCACTTGTCAACGAGGGTGCCATACCCCCGAATCATCATGTCTCAATTGACTCGGAGATCTGAACAGCATCAAGTTACCATAGTCATTTAGTTTTGTGAATGATGGATGTTTCACTGTCCTCAAATGTCAGCGTTTTTGAAGCACGCATGTGAAATATCCAAATTAGCTGCAAGAAAATCTGTCAGAAAACAATTCATCAGCCTGGACTAGAAATACAAGTAAATAGTCCAGAAAATGGCAATTTGAAGCTCACGTCAACCGATCAAGCGTTTTCATGACCTGAGATAGCATCATCACAAAAAAAACGCTCGGACAAAACAGGCCACTTTTTGCTCACCTTGACGTGGTGAACGAGGATTTGGTGTCTTCATATTGTCAGGGTCTTCACTGAATTTTGGCCCAAGAACCGTGACAAGCAGATGTGGGTCAGGAGGTGGGATTGGATACATTCCAATTGCCATTTCGACTAATGACAATCCAAGTGACCACACATCACTCTGAATAGAATAGTCAGTGCCCTGCAATCGTTCAGGCTGAAAAATAGAGCGGAAAAAAGCATGGCATAACCCAACCATCAAACATGAGAGACTCATAATGAACAGTGGGCTAGGTGAAATGCCTTTTTGCAAAGTTGACAGAAAAGCGATCAGAAATGCAGAACCATTGCAGTGAAAATGTCCAAGTCCAAACATACAGATACTTAAGTCAATTTTGTGCAATTCAACTTCTTCAAATTCTCAGCAGATATATGTATTTGCATTGATCTGCATGTTGTTTTACTCCATTTCGTCGCTTGAGGAAATGATTTCTACTGCACTTTAGATAACATTTTGAAGTCCATTTAAAAGCAGCTGGTTTGCCACAAGTCTAGGATGCAGCATGTGGCACGCACTCTGCTTTCCACAACACACAGATCAGGCGCAAGCACGTGTCATGGATAGAGTCCACGGAATTTCGTTTTTATTTTTTGTCAATTTCGTTTTGAAGGTTCAAAATTTCGTTTTTTAGTGTTGAAATAAAAGTTGAATTTCGTTTTTTCTCGTTTTCGGCCTTTTAGGCTATAAATTGATCCTAGGGTGTTGAACCACACTTTGCCGAGTTTGGGTCTGAGATGCAAAACTGGCAGGTCTTTCACTTTAATAGGTCTTCCAAATCAACACTGGAGAAGCAGCAAACTTGCACTGTCGGTGGTTATCAAAAAAAAGTGATTGTCCAAGTTTAGTCATTCGTCAAAATTAAATTTCTTTAAGTGGCTGGATTTCTCCTCTTTCCAATTATTCACAACACAAGTTGAAACCTGTCCAATGCTCTAGCCTATGGATGCCTACACTGGAATAAGAGGACAGAAGGGGTTTGAAGATGTTCAATCTTGTGTTCAGTATCACTTCTTATATTAACCAAACAATTATTACTGTTCTGCTGCAAGGCCTCTGACTTTGGAAAAGCTAAGAATGCATCCACCTAGGGGGGACAAAATTACAGCAGACAACAACTGATCTCATGTACCTCGCTGGTCTCTTCATGGATATGACTGAAAGGGTAAATCTGCGGTAAGTCATAGACACTGCTCAAAAAAACAAAGTTTTAGTGGAAAAGGGGTCAAATTCATGGAATTTCGTTCTAAAACATGAATTTTGTGCTAATTACTCAATTTCGTTTTTTGTCGTGGTAAAAATAATGATTTATCTGGCTTACAAAAGGCACAATCGGCAAAGAAATGTTGAAAAAAGTGAAAAAACAACATTTCGTTTTTTCGTGCTTATTCTCATTTCACGAAATTTCGAGGGCTCTAGTCATGGGCCTCCAAATCCAGAGTGCTGAGTGGAACATTGAGAACTCTGATCCCATGTGGTTGGTCGTTGCGTCTGAAATGGCAGGTCACAAATGGCGGCACACTGCTCTTGGTGCCACTGAATAAGCATTGTATCTGGTTTGTGCAGTGCATGCATAAAAGAGTCAATGTATAACGCTCTTTACCGGAAGAGGTTAACCTCAGCCCACCACAAATTTTCATGAAAAATTTTGAAATCCTACGCTTCGATCCTGCAGATAATAATGGGATTAAGAGGGTTGAATATCTGGGGCCTTATTCAATTGGGCCTCATAACTCAGGAGCCCTCCTAAGTTAGTAGGCCGACTTAGGAGCCATCAAGGAGTCCGATTAACGAATTTTAGGAGCTATTCAATTAGGCCTCCTAAAGTCCTACTACCGGTTGCAGCCTTCTGGAGATGGGAGGGCATCGTGCACCTTGCTGCATTGTTGGTGTGGCAAAGCGGAAATGGCGAAAACCATCTTTTTCACAGAAAAAGAACCGAAATTGTCAACCGATCATTCAATCACTTTTGTTGCGAAAAAGCGACGGCACATTTTGTCCCCTTTCTTTGCCTTTTCTCGCACCTCTTAATAAATTGTTGACAGTCCGTTAAACAAAACCAAATTGGTCTCCATGGCAACAGCATTCAGAATTTTCCTCATCCAATGCGCTTAAACAAGGCCTCAAAAATTCTATCCAATCTTCATTTCTTCGACACTGCGCCACTTCAATTTCGTTTACAAAACAACAAAACGGGACTTTCTTTCTTCCTTCTTTGCACAAAACAGTACCACTTGACCAGGAAAAGCGATCTGCAGACGCATCCCACCAGGGAAAAAAATTGTGAAATTAGAAGTTGTGGAAAGCTTTGCATTTACAGCCCTTTGCTATAGAGGTAATTTTTAATGGTATGTCATTCCCCACAAAGAAGAGTAGTGGTATTTGTACCACCACGTACCTCCTACAATTTAATCCCTGCATCCCACATGTAAAAATTGTTCAAAACGCAAACAAATTGCGGCATAGGCCTAGTCAAAGGATCTCATTTTTCCAGAAAACGTCACCAAATTAATGATATGCAAAAACATAATCAAAACGCGGCTTCCTTCCTACCTTCCGAGAAATCGTGTTCCCCATGATAAAATTCAACTTTTTTTCCATTTTTGACAGAATGTGTAATTTACTGTGACAGATGGGGACAGTAAACACTACTCCCTCTAATGTAGGATAAACAATTTCCCCAACGATAAACTCAGGGGGGCAATAAAACTCAGCGATAAGAGGGTTTGACCATGTGGAAAATCGAACACATTTTTTAAATAGGGGACACAATCCAAATCACACAACACTGAAGCCACGATGAGCAATTCATGGCGTCTCAAAAATGCATCGCTATCTTTGATATCTTTTTCGGGTTATGTCTGGCTGGGTCAGGTTGGGTTAGGTTAGGTTAGCTTAGATTGGTTTAGATTTTTTATCTATGTCATATCCTAACTCAACCTAGCCTGTCCTAACTTTACCCGACCGAACCCAACCAAAAACTTAACCCTAACAAGATGCCAAAGTTTGCGATGCACCTGGAAATTGCACTTTTAATTTTGTTCCCCAGCTCTAAGATATGCCATTCTAAAGTCAACCGCAGGCATCTGCGGCTGGTCAGCGGTCGACCGGAGGTGTTCCTATATATTCTCCATCCATGGCATCCACTTTCGGCGACCCTTGTGCTTTATCGGATGTTTTCAATGATATTTGACGGACCTTGTGCATTTATCGGATTTAATTAGATGACTTTTGGCAGCCCTTGTACAATTTGCCGGATTTCGTTCGATGACTCTTGGCGGGCCTTGTACTTTTTTCTGGTTTTGTTCGACACCTTTTGGCGGCTCATACTTTTGGATTTTTGTTCGATAACTTTTGGCGGCTCATACTTTTGGATTTTTGTTCGATAACTTTTGGCGGCTCATACTTTTGGATTTTTGTTCGATAACTTTTGGCGGCTCATACTTTTGGATTTTTGTTCGATAACTTTTGGCGGCTCATACTTTTGGATTTTTGTTCGAAAACTTTTGGCGGCTCACACTTTTGGATTTTTGTTCGATAACTTTTGGCGGCTCATACTTTTGGATTTTTGTTCGATAACTTTTGGCGGCTCATACTTTTGGATTTTTGTTCGATAACTTTTGGCGGCTCATACTTTTGGATTTTTGTTCGATAACTTTTGGCGGCTCATACTTTTGGATTTTTGTTCGATAACTTTTGGCGGCTCTTGTACTTTTGGAATTTGTTCGATGACTTTTGGCGGCCCTTGTATTTTTGTCAGATTTTGTTCAATAACTCTTGGCGACCCTTGTACTTTTGTCAGATTTTGCTCGATGACTTTTGGTGGGCCTTGTACCTGATCTATTCGGTTTGGCTGACATTCATGTTTTGCAGTAAACGAACAGTGTATAGCGGCGGTGGAATTAATGCACTCACACATGTAAAATTGCGACCGTTCAGATTTTTGCAAAAACTCCATGCTGCAGAAATTAAAGATCCTCTTTTATAACCGGGGTCAAAATCTGACACCTCTAGAATGCTTTGTTGCATTCTGGCGCTATAATTTCTACCGGCTGCATCAGAATAAAAAGAAAGAAAAAAAGTTTCGGAGGCAACAGTTAAATGGGAAAAACGCATGTATGGGGACGTTAATTCCGTCACTACAAAACATTGCTCGACGCATGCGCCAAATGATCGTGGATATTCCGGAGTGGAGCCGATTGGCAGGCCAAATCTCGATTGGCGGGTGGAGAATAAACTCTGAATGTCGAGAATAAACTGTTTTCTCGCTTTTATTAATTCTATTTTGTCAGAAAAATAATTTCGTCAATCATTATTGCCTCTCGATGGTTCAACCATTCAAAAACACCGCGATACATGCATGTTTCAACCTTAGGAGGAGGTTAGTAGATCCCCGAAGCTCTCCTAAGACACTCCTGGCATTACAACATAAATGAATTGGGCGATTTTAGGAGGCCGATTAACGTTCTACTAAGATAGGAGGCCTCCTAACTTAGGAGACGCAATTGAATACCGAATGATCCTCCTAACTTGGCGTAGGAGGGCTCCTAAGTTAGGAGGGCTAATTGAATAAGGCCCCTGGTTACCAGTGGCGCAACCAGGATTTTCGTTCGGGAGGGGACGACCAGAAAACAAAAATGGAAAAGAAAAATGGAAACGCGGGAAAAATCGCACCGCAAGCCTGATCCAGGGTTCCAAGGGGCGCAGCCCTAACAGGGGTCTGGGGGACAGAGTCCCCCAGAAGCTGAAGAAATTTTTAAAATGAGGTGTTCATTTTGGTGCAAAATTGGGCTTCTCGAGAAGAAAATGGAGTCAAAAGTGGTGTATGGATTTCCCCTTCAAAACTGCAATGAGGCAGAATTTTTCTGGTTTCCTGCAGAAGTCGATCCTCCATAGGGATTCCCATAATTTTTTTATCGTTATTGATTATGATTGGCCCAATAAATAAAAAAATGACATAAAAGGAAAATTAGGATGTGCCCTTTGGTAGGTACCTGCCCAGAAAGATAAAAAAAATTATTGGATTAGATTATTATGTCGCACAAGGCAGCAAGCTGGTGTCTCGTGTGAGATGAGAAACATGCATTTCACTGTAAGGCCCAAATATAGTTGGACCCGCAGCAACTTGTGACATTCATCAAGTCAAGTGAGCTGCATTGCATTGAAGCCATTGAAGAATGTTTTGTTAGCGTTTCATCTCTACTGGGTCGCAACGGCACTGCTTAAGAATTCTCAATCCAAGTTGCTCATGACCTCTGGAGTCTATTCGTAGATCTTCCCTGAGAAATGTAGGTACCTGTGCAAGGAGAAAAAAGAATTTTCTGCACGGCCTTCACGTCAATTTGCGGGCGCGATCATCAGTTATGCATGGTTAAAAGAATGAAGAAAAACATGCGAAGAGTTTTTGCTCTTTTTCTTCTTTTGGATTTCGGGAGGGGACACGTCCCCCTTGTCTCTCCCCCTGGTTGCGCCAGTGCTGGTTACGTTATTGAATGGACTGTGACATTGTTTTACTGTGGTAGATAGATGGAAAACTGCAGTAGGCATATGATTTACCTGCTACCATGCAGAAGCTATTTGGTTTCTGTGTTGTTTCTTCACATGCAACAGTTTTTTACGGGCATGTAAGGAATAAAATTATCATCTGTTTCATGACTTTTAGGGCTTGTTCAGTTCTCCAGCATGATTAGGTACTGCAAGAGATCCACGATAACTACTAACCGACATGTAGCTTCTTGTTCCAACAAATGAGTTAGCCATTGAATCGATGAGCTGACCAGAAACACCGAAATCACAAATCTTAATTTCACCTCTGCTGTTGACTAGAATGTTGCTTGGTTTGACATCACGATGAATGATCTGATGCTTATCTCTCAGGTAGGCCAATCCCCTCAAAACCTGTGCGAAAAGATGATTTAGTTTGCAAAAATTTAAACATTGGATACTTGTGGCAATATCAAGCAGACTAAAAACTGCCTCATCTTCTGCATGCAAGTGGGCCTTATTCACAGAGCCAGGTGTTGGGCCGCTCAGTGTGTGACTGATTTTCGATGTATTTAGCAGTTCTAGCGGTTTGGATCTTGTCTTCTTTCTCTTTCAACAGGCTATGTTACCTAAGTCCACTTTCATTTTGAGCAAATGTGGAGATCTGCGTAGTAGAACTGAATACAAGTGTGCGGTAGGTATGCCTTCTTTCAAATCAGATAAAGCACACAATGCCCTTTCAGCAGTGGCGTAAACACAGCTGCCGTGGGCCTAAGTGCAAACTTTTTTCGTGGGCCCCCGGTCCCCCGGCCACACAATTTTTATCAAATTTTTTTTCCAGTGGCCAAAACAAGAAATGGGTTTTGCCCAGAAACGTCTATTGAAACACATATTTAAAACACTAATGCTGTGCAACTTCAAAAATCTTTAAAATTGGAGGCCGAAAAGTGACCTTTTTGTCAGAACGGAATCAATTGAGTTGTGGTTGTCATGGTTGTGGTCCACAACACAACTGAATATTTGAAATTTTGAATCCATTTCAAAAAGCACTTCTGTTGCTGAACCTCAATTTTATCCGAACTCCAAAAATTTCAAAGAAAAGAAGCACTGACAATAACTGTGACAGCGGAGAAGAAGCTCAAAGTGGTTAAGCTCAAGCACTGAGCAAGTGTGAATGAATCAAAAATATGATCAAGCAAAATCAAATGCAAAATCAAATGAATGCTTGAATATTCCAAAAAGGAGAAGAAGAGAATGTTTTTGGTTTCTTTTGATTTTCAGGGTGCCTTTTGGTGTTGTGTCATTTTTTCAAGCAGTGGGCCCCTTTGCAGCTGGTATTTCGGGGCCCCTGCACCTTGCGGGGCCCTGGTGCATTGAACCGTCTGCACTGCCGATTGTTACGCCACTGCGTCTCAGGTCAAGTCTCACCTGCAGTGATTCAATAAGGCAATGGTTCTCAAGATAATAATGAATAAATCAGAAATACACAATAACTGAAATGAATGATAAAGCCATTTTAACCAACTTACAGCTCCGGTTATTTTGCCCAAGATCTGCTCTGGAATGCAACCAGCTTTCTTTAAAATTAGATCAAGTGAGCCTCCATCCATGTATTCCATGCAAATACTGATTTCACCATCGCTGAAAGGAGGAAGGAAAAAAAGGAATGAATAATTGTTGGGCTCTCTTAAAAAAGAAGGCACCATCACAGACAACATCAGTTCCTGCCAAATCAGCAGAAGAGTGATCAACCCAAAAACATATTGATTTCGGAATGAAGGGTGAGATCCCAGTGGGGAATCTCTAGTTTTATTTGCTGAACAAATCTGCGTACATTTGCAGTGCTAAAAACATCTAAACTGCACTGCACTTGAAGATGGAGAACCCCATGTGCCCAGCCCAGCCCTGAATGGGGTCCATATGCCCGTGATTGCAGGGGCAGGGAAAGACCCCAACTCAAATGGAGTAGGTATGGAATACCTTGTTTACATTTAAAATTTCACTAATCACTTTTATGCCTATTTATTTCATTGCCTGATTAATTGAGGCTGGGTAAATTTTCATGTGCATTTTCCTTCAGCACCATTAAAAAATTCTGTCTTATTGTGAAATGGACAGCTAGTGTTTTGCTGGCCACAACAATTTCAGTTGTGAAGAAAGACGCGCGGTTAGAACAACATTATATACCTACCTGCAATTTTTTTTATCACTGGGGTACTGCAGCTCAGTTGGTCGAGCATTCGTAAATCACAAGAAAGGCAGGTACTGGGGTTCGGTCCTCATGCAAACGATACTGGTTTTTTGACAAGGAAAAATCCCATCTTTCAAGACGGAAAAAAGTACAATTGATATGACCTGGGATGTGAAAAAGCTCAGAACAGAGAAATGACAGTTTGGACCAAGTTCTGCTGTTTTGTACCCAATGAGAAAACTCATGTACGAGGTAATGTACCAAATAGAAGAATATGACCAAATAGAAGAAGACAGAACCTGTTGGCAAGTGCTCCAGCATTGCCTTTTATGGTGCTGACATTTTTGGATTGCACAATTAAATGGTCGGGTGCCTGGCGACAATTAATTCAGCCCGCACCCCTTCCTGTGAGTTAAAAATGCAATTTCCAATGTAACCTGGCAAACTCTGATTGGCTGAAAACTTTGGTTGCTATCTGCTGTGGCGCATGTGACTTTTCTCCAAGCACTTTCCAAAACGTCAGTTTGAATGACATACTTCTCTTCAGTTTCACTCTTGTTGTATTCGTTCTGCATCTTTCTGTCGTTGAGACCAGTTTCCAGTCTTGTGCATCAATTTGTCACAATGTGATTTCGTCTTGTTCAAAAACTAGTTCTTCTGCTGCTAGTCCAAATGTAAAGTTCGCCGACGATTTTCAGCAATGGTTCAAGTGTTCATCATTCGTCCCTTCATTCATCTTGTTTTGCGGTTAGTTTAGTCTAGTTTCTCTCCATAAGTGCAAAAGTGGCGTTTGCCCATTGCTGTGAACAAGTGTCTGTCCTAAGTGACCCAATAAACAAGCTTAGTAAAATTTTAATTCTGTGTCCAAATCTTCAGTGATTCAGTGTGCTATTTTTAGTGCTTGATGACATGGCTGACCTTTGGTCAGTGGACCTTGGCGGCTAGTTACTGAGCTCGTGGTATCGCTTGGTTCCTTCCCAAAGAGTGCTTTTGCCTTACCTGTGATTGGGAGTTCGGCAAAATGTGGGTGCATTAGTAGTCAGGTACCAGTTCTTTTATTAACAGTGGTCCAGATTCTCACCAAGGATGTCATGCAAAGTTTGTTGTCTTGTGGTATCTGCTTGGCCCGATCATTTGCCTGAACCGACAACACACATGGAAACCATAATTTCTGAGCAAGGCCAGTTTGAGATCGCCCCCACAATTGGGTTTGTGAGCGATTCACTGTCCCGTCCATTTCCTTTTCCCCCCTTAACCTCTTATGCAGTGGGCTTCCAGTGAAAATACTGAATTTTTGCAGAGCCTCTGAGAGCAGGTTTTTTATTTTTGTGCTCTTTACCTGGACTCATTCCGATTGCCATAAATCTTCTTGGGTTATTCTGATGCATATTCTACATGGTGATTTGATAGCCAACGTAATAAAAAGTGACAAAACATTTTGCTTCCCTTTTGGAGACAATACACGGACACTTGCCAGCACTTCTGCCTCAGCATGAAAATTATCATGAGATGGAACAAACTGTGCACGCAGGTAGCCAAATGGGGACGGATTGGGTTGTGTGTGCTGATCTCACATTGGCACCTCCAATGCGGCAGTATTGAAAGAGAAAAAAGGCACTCAACCGAGAATGAGGCTCCGCACCCTTGGATTTGGTTGGTGTGACTGATATCTTTTATGAATATTTGAACAACCGCATCACTGGATGGATCACATGTAACATGCGGCCAGCATCCATCCACGATGCAAAAAGGCAAAAATCATAGCAAAGAAATTGGAGGAAAGAGGCAAGTAAAAATCCCTTTCTTCCGTTCAGTGGAGTGACGTCAGCAACCGCAAATTGTCAAAAGAAAATACATTCAATCCGCCCCACTGGGACAATAAGAGGAGTGAAATATTACAATCATGGTGGTGCTATTATTTGAGGAAAGCAACGAACCGCTGCTTTGGTCACATCGGTTTCTCCCCCTCCATCTCAGCTTATGACCATGAAAGCGAAGATATAATGACGGATTGCAGTGTCCACGAAAATTAGCTGCTCAAAGAAACAATAAGCATTGGTTTCCTGTTGTGCGTGAGCGTCCTCGCACAAAAAGGTCTGTCATAAAGATGCGAGGATATCGCCTGCTTTATGCAATGATTATGCCAACTGACATAAGATTTTCATTGCAGTTAGGGCACTATTGCATGCAGCAAGCGATATGTGCCTTCCATCAGAAATGCAACATGCGCCCAATTGGCGAAATATTTCAAGGAGGCATGCTACCAAACACAGCACAAGAAACGTCCGAATAATGAAAACGAACTGACCACGGTTTCTGGGGTATTTGACACTGAGTGGAAAATCAAAGCACACTGCCAAAGGGTGGCCTATCTTCCAAATTGTACGACTCTCAATTATTTCGTCTGCTGAGAAATTCAAAATACAGCTCAGAATTGTCTCATGACAGTAATCCAAGTAAATGAAGAACGGAAGAGCCTTTTCTGTTTTATTTTTGATGGTGGGTTTGCATTTCAAAGATATGCATTTGAATTATGCCTCTCTGGTATTTTCGTTTATTTTGCCGGCATGATCAAAGCAAATAATAGCCACAGCACCGACAGCCCAACAGAAATTGCCCAAAGATACTGGAATAAATAACTCATGCTCATATACTCGCATACATTTCGACCTGAACAATTCTGGGCTTATTCTTTTGACTCCATTGAGACAGATCCTACAATAGCGATTTCCTTCTTCAGCACAGTTAGGTACTTTATTCGGGTAATTTGCAACCCATGCCCTTTGATGTTATCCTTAATAAAAGCACAGTCATTGAATCTGGCATAGCAGGTAGTCTTCATTCAATGAATTTACATCCCTTTTGTGTCGGTGTGCAAAACCGCAGGAGGCACTTTTTCCTTCATTAGGGCCTATTATGTTTTTCGGTTTGATTTTCTTTTATTTCTGCACATCTGAAGTGGACCAAAATTGATAATGAAGCATGCACGACTGGTGTGCACACATGAGTGTAGACAATGTCAACCCGTACAGCAGCATTTGTCAAAGGAAAATGTATGTTCGAAAATTGTGCGATCAGATCGGCGGCGCGATTGTCTGTTTTAGAAATGTTACCCTCACATTTATGGCCCTGGAAATGACATCGACTTCTTCGAAGAAGCTGGGTGACAAACTTTGAGCAAAGCACGCTGCTTTTCCCAGTGATGGAGCACAAAATGCATACCCTTTGCCATTGTATATTGTACCTTTTGCCACCCTGCATAAAATATGTCAAGCTTTTTATGACTCGACCTTTTTTTGTGATACCTAAATTCGAAAATAAAGTGAAAACCAACCACCATGCACAATAGAACTATGCATTTCCATATCCGAACGACTGGTCCTCGTCATTGTTTCAATGCGCCCATACGAAAAATTTTGTTTCGATCGACGACAATGTGTCGGCTCCACGCCATAAGAGGTCAAGCATGTAGATGAAAAGCAATTGTCCTGTACACTCATATTCTTTCCAAGAATGCAAGTAAGTGATGTGAGTTGCAGCAGAGTGGGAAGCTGGGAGCCACAAGGCATCTGCAGCTTGCAACGTTCAAAGAAATGCCTTACAGTCACAGTCCCTCCTAATGATGATATTTTACGAAAGATGATGACCCTTCCAAGGTGCCAAAGCCAAAGAGAAGAGCCTACCTATCAACATTCCGATGAAGACTGGGAGATTCCAAAAGCTTAGGAAAGAGAAGGGTGTCTCATTAAACGTACCTGTAAAATGCTCCATAGAAACCAACAATGTGTGGTGAGTTGCACTCGTGCAGCACTTTCAATTCCTGCATTATCTGCTTCTTGATGGCTGGTTTCACTTCAAGGTGAATAAGCTGAGATGGGAATGGATAAAAAAAAGAGCACAGAACAAAATAAAAGTACAATCGTAAGTGGGCCTATGTATGATTCGATTTGTATCCAGAACTGGAACACATAAAAAACCCCCGAAGAAAATCATGAAGCATTTTGTGGCAGGAGAAGATTATGGCTACCCGCTACGTATGTGGTGGAGAGCGGGAAACCATCCCTAAAAGTGGATCGGATTTGGCCTGTTTCCATAATCTCTAATGATATCTGGGTAATAGAAAGTGGGTCACTGTGGTTCCAAAATAAAAGATCAATATGATTACCTATGGTTTCCATCTTCCATCATTTACGAGTAGGTACCTCTTTGCCATGACCATATTTATTTACGAGCATTTTTAAGTCCAGAAAAGTTCTGCTCAAAAATTATCAGGAAGGAACTGCTCAGGCCAGAAGTTGATCAAATGAAAGAAAAATATTAATTGAAACAAGTCTAGCTTACCCAATGCAAAGCATAATGCAGAGCATAAATATGCCAAGTGTGGTCGGTGGTTAAGATGCCAGCAGCCTACACTTAAATGTTTTCTATGTTTCAGAAATGACACTAAAATGTTAAATAGCACGGGTGATCAGGTAGGTAGAGTACCTACCTTTCTGGCCATGATCAAGCCACTGGGTTTATGTAAAACTTTGGTCACCACTCCACCGTTGCCAGCACCCAGTTCCCCAAGCTTCTCGAAATCATCATCGTTCAGTTCACCACCAACTTTTCGCTTCTGGCAAAGGAAGTATTCCATTCTCTTTTTCTGGTCATCGTTCATTTCAAAATCTTCCAACTTCTGTTGAAGGGAATCAACAGCTGCATTCGCATTGTTGATGTTTGCTGCATTTTTGCTAAAAAATAAAACAAAATACAAAAAAGATAAGTACCACTGATCTGACAATGGAAGCACAACTTTGTGTCTCATCTGTTGATCGAAAAAGTTGCAGGTTTTTCTGGCTCTGACGGCAATGA
>JASGXE010006933.1:0-27518 GCA_030068105.1 Sinentomon sp. SZTP_YWyxl | reverse complement strand
TCCGTGGGCTTAAAGTCATGGTTCCCCTTCACCCACAGGCCACAAGACATCAACAGCTCGGAGACGTCACGTCACAGAACACTTGCGCCCAAATGAGACCGCATTTTGCAGAAACGGAGCAAGGAAGTTTCGCTTGCAGTGTTCCCATTTTCAGGGTAATTGCCCAATTTTTGGGAGATTTTGTGCCGTTTAGGGTACCTATTTTTGGGCGCCCATTTTTTAGGGTAAAACTAGGGTGAAACCAAGATTTTTAGGGATATTTAATGGTCATGCAATGTTGTACGATATCCCTCCCCTGATTCCGCTTGAAATGAGTACATAGGCTACTGCCCTGCAAAGTGGAGCAAGTTTTTTTGTTTTTTTTTGGAGTGGCAAGATGTTTCATGTCATTTTATTAATTTTAATACAGAATTTCTAAGGTAGATAGGTACAAAAAAGTCAATTAAATCACGGAACAAACCGCCAGCACAAACATCAACTGCCTTATCGACTATCCTTATCAGCCATCTAGAGTACGCAACTTTTCTGAGCAAATTTTTGATGTATGGAGGAGCAGGAGGAGATTGAGAGGAAGAGGTGGAGAGCAGGAGATGGAAAAAAACAGGATTTATATGCAGTAAAAGAAATAAACTCCAAATCATCATCACAGCAACTTCACCACATTATAATCACAAAAGAAATCAGCTAATGAAAAATGCATATTTTAAACGTTGCAGCTTAATCTGGTGAGTCTGTAGTCAAACCAAAACTGCTACAGATTCGTGGCAAATGTGCTGTTGTTGAAAAGATTTTCATGCAGCCGAATCAAGTCGTGCAAACAGAGTGTGAGTGCCAATTTTGAAGCTTTGGTGGTTTGAGAAAGAAATGGGAAGAGAGTGATCATAAATTTGGGTTAGTTATGCTGTCCATCTGTTCCACTGAAAGGGCACACTGCAGGAAGAGGACACAACTTTTACAGGAAAAACTGACCCTGTTTGTGGACCCTCAAAAAGTCAGCAAGGTAGGTGATGGTGCAACTTTTGATGATGATGATGTGCACGCCCTGATGATGGTGCAACTTTTCAGGGCGTGCAAGTTGTGATGATGGTGACTGTATGCTCTCTTCCCTCCATCATCGCTTCTCTTTGTCTGTGTTCCCTTCGGTACAACTTCGTCCCTTGGCTAAAGTTTTTTCTGCTCCTGTTGATCCACTGTTGTGCAACCCGTGCAGGTGATGTTGAGCAGAATCCAGGACCAACTCCAAACCATTTCCCAACTCCCAAACCTTCATTCTGACTTTAAATTACTGTTGGGCGAAATTTTGACTGGCTTGGATCATCCTCCACAAAATTTGACAAAATTGAACTGGATGATGAATGGCAACTTTGATGTTTGCAAATGGCAACTTTGGAATGGCAACAGTTTTTCCAGCCAACAACCCAACTGAATCCAACGGTCACAACCCCGACACACGTATCAGGAACTCCGGAGCCACCTCGAACCCCTCATCCACACCATACGAACCTTGTCATCAATTGCTGCCCCCATCTCCCCCTGTTCAACTCCGAAGGTCAATCAGGAAATCACAACTCCCACTTCGATTCCGAGAAAGATGAAAGTTTCGGAAGATTTGGAGCACAGATCAAGAATATATGGTTAATGCACTGCTGGCGCCCTCTGTGGAATGAGTTTGCGGAATTTAAAAACCTCCGCTAGGTGGCAGGTCGATCGCGCATGATACACAACTTCGCCGCCTTTCAAATGAGATCAGCTCAGTGTAATTGAAACTCGTTCAGAGTTTGTTTTTGTTTCGGCCTGTTTCATGCGCTGCTTTTTAATTTTTCTGGTTGTTTTCTTGTGCCAGGATATTCACAATGTGCCTGTACGGAGACAGTTTTTCCCGAAATGAGAAAATGGCAAAAGGAATGAGCTCGGTCTTGAAAGAATTGCAAACTTTGGAATGAAGACGGAGTTTTCTGAAGTGGCAATCAAACCGTTCCAGAAATCGGTCCTTTTCCTTCACAGACCCTGTCCTGTTCATGAGGGACATGTTGTCCATTGTTTTTGCAGGTTGCTTCATTGACCACAGGCTGTTGCTGTAGCATTCCATATGGGCGCAAACCTTCACCACAAGCTATAGGTACGGCGTCATGGATTGGCGAAACGAATGCGTTGCACAGGATTGGCTCCCATTGACAGAGGGTTTGCGGGAAGGATGGAAACCTCAGAGCTGAAAACATAAAACATTTGGGGGCAGGTATGAAATACAAGGCAGAAATATCGCTTCAAGGCACCCACAGGAAGCTCAAAAATCGGCAAGGCATACTGGGATCCCGATATAACTTCCCAGTATCTACAAGATAGCCTGCTCCAAATTTGCCGTTTCCGTCCGGGGGTTTAGGGGGCACCGCCCCCCCAAATTGGGGGCACCTAGGCGCCCACAAAACGGGTGAAATTCAGCAAGGCATTCATGCACATGCAAAGCCGGCCTCCGAGTGGACACTTTAGCCTGGCCGGATTTTTCGATTTTCCCTTCTGGGGGACAGGGGGTGCAGGGGCCCCGAAAAGGGACCCCAAATTTTAAGAGGCACCTAGGCGCCCACAGAACGGGCGAAATTTGGCAAGGCATGCATGCACACGCATAGCGGGTCTCCGGATGGACACTCTCGCCTGGCCGGATTTTCCGATTTTCCTTTGTGGGGGACAGGGGGTGCAGGGGCCCCGAAAAGGGACCCCAAATTTTAAGAGGCACCTAGGCGCCCACAGAACGGGCGAAATTTGGAAAGGCATGCATGCACACGCATAGCTGGCCTCCGGATGGACACTTTAGCCTGGCCGGATTTTTCGATTTTCCCTTGTGGGGGACAGGGGGTGCAGGGGCCCCGAAAAGGGACCCCATATTTTAAGAGGCACCTAGGCGCCCACAGAACGGGCGAAATTCGGCAAGGCATGCATGCATACGCACAGCCGGCCTCCAGATGGACACTTCAGCCTGGCCGCGGATTTTTCGATTTTCCCTTCTGGGGGACAGGAGGTGCAGGGGCCCCGAAAAGGGACCCCAAATTTTACGACCACGAACACCGAACAAATTTTAGCGGTTTGGACTACGCTACATCATCGGGATGTCGTGATCAGGGTACTCGTATTGTGTTGTGTTCTCACGAATTGCTGAAACGGCTGCTGTCGGTGTCACTTCAACAGCTTCACTGTCAATTCAACAGTTGTCACTTCAACAGCTGAGGGGGGATTCCATATTTACCGGTGAATATTGAGGGGGATTCCACATTTACCGGTGAATATTGAGGGGGATTCCATATCTACCGGTGAATATTGAGGGGGATTCCACATTCACCGGTGAATATTGAGGGGGATTCGGCCATATTTACCGGTGAATATTGAGGGGGATTCCATATTCACCGGTGAATATTGAGAGGGATTCCATATTTACCGGTGAAATTTGAAGGGGATTCCATATTTACCGGTGAAATTTAGGGGGGTTCAGATTCACCGGTGAAATTTGAGGGGGGTTCAAGATTCAATGAGGGGATTCCAAATTAAATGGATCGTTGCCCATTATATATTGAGGGGGTAAGGATTCTCCGGTGAATTTTGAGGGGGGTTCCATATTTAATGGGATTACATATTTAATGAAACACCGGCGCTGCGATCCTGAAGCTGCGGCTTGCTGCGAAGCGTCGTTTTGGAAATCGGCAAAGATACGTATACATACAGCCATCCATAACACACACAGCCGCAGATAGTAATAACAGTTGCGGCGGGGACACGATGTTGAGGTATAACGCTATATCGGGCAAAACGCTATATCTGGGTCGTGCCTTCCCACTCGCGAGTGGGAAGGCACGACCCAGTTAAAATATGGGGTCCCTTTTCGGGGCCCCTGCACCCCCTGTCCCCCACAAGGGAAAATCGAAAAATCCGGCCAGGCGAAAGTGTCCATCCGGAGACCGGCTGTGAGTGTGGATGCATGCCTTGCCGAATCTCGCCCGTTCTGTGGGCGCCTCGGTGCCTCTTAAAATTTGGGGTCCCTTTTCGGGGCCCCTGCACCCCCTGTCCCCCAGAAGGGAAAATCGAAAAATCCGGCCAGGCTGATGTGTCCATCCAGTGGCCGGCTGTGAGTGTGGATGCATGCCTTGCCGAATTTCGCCCGTTCTGTGGGCGCCTAGGTGCCTCTTAAGATTTGGGGTCCCTTTTCGGGGCCCCTGCACCCCCCTGTCCCCCACAAGGGAAAATCGAAAAATCCGGCCAGGCTGATGTGTCCATCCGGTGGCCGGCTGTGAGTGTGGATGCATGCCTTGCCGAATCTCGCCCGTTCTGTGGGCGCCTAGGTGCCTCTTAAGATTTGGGGTCCCTTTTCAGGGCCCCTGCACCCCCTAAGCCCCCGGACGGAAACGGCAAATTTGGAGCAGGCTATCTTGTAGATCCTGGGAAGTTATATCGGGATCCCAGTATGCCTTGCCGATTTTTGAGCTTCCTGGGGGTGCCTAGAAGCGATATTTCTGCCTTGTATTTCATACCTGCCCAAAATTTGGTGTCTATTTTGGTGCAAATGTTGCGGGTTCCTCCAAAGAGGACACCTTTTCGTCGCCAGAGAGCGAACACGGGGCCTGCAAAACGGGCCCGCGACTGATGGACTGCTACAGGGCGGATTTTTTTTTCAATCGAGAAGGGGCCGTTGTCACACATGCCACCAAATGATCGTATCACTTTCATTCACAGTCCAGTTCATGGGCGTTTATCCCTCTGAGGCGTTTCGTCCATTGGGCCAACTGGACCATGGGCAAGGGACCCGTGCTGAAAGTGATGGGTCCGTTTTCCGGCTCGAGGAAAAAAAAACATTCGGCCGCACGTTTTAAAATTCTCGTTCCAACCTGGCATGTGCGATTGGCTCTCACAGGTGTGACATTTCGCTTCTGGAATAAAACCCAAAACGAACCCTTACAACTTTGAGGGGCTCTGCACTCAGACCCACACCAAGGGCTCTGCACTCAGACCCACACCAAGGGCTCTGTAACCCAGTCTGGGCTGCGCCCAGATTCTTCACTGAGGCCATGCTCCCTGCTGAAACCTGATATGAGTCCCTGTGATGGAGCCAAATCGGTGCTCCACCATGGCCTGGAAAATTTACAGCCTGCATGCATGCAGTGTTGGCGAAAAGACACCCATTGTCTTGTTGCCCTTTGGTGTTGTTTGCCGAAAACTGAAAAAAAAATCGACCCCGATCCGGTATTGAACCCAGGACCTCTTGCATCCTAATCCAGTGCGATGCCGACTGCGCCATGGAGTCCCGCACTTCAAGCGTTCTGTTTCTTGCGTTTACATTTTACGATGATGTGGATTGCCTCGCAGAAACGAGGCATGCAGGGATGCCCACGTCGATTCGCTTCGTTCTACCTTTGTGCACAGAATTTCCGGAGCAAACGAATTGCAACTTTGTTTGTTTTGGAATGAAGAAAAAATTGAAAAATGAACCTCCGAACACACACGTTTCTGCCCCATCGGTTCCAGTTGTTTGCTGTGGAAAGCAAGAAATCTGGCCCAATGATGCGGGTTGTCCATGACGTTGAGAGGCCCATGATTTTTTTGTCCGAAACCCCTCTGTCGTTTCACATTTTCTGACTGGGTTTTCTTCAACGAAAGGTTTTCCAGACCCCCTCGGGGGAGACCCCCCTGTGGGCGACCCCCAAGGGGGGTCTACGCCTTGCATGAAAGTTTCGTACACCCTCCAACAAAACCTCTGGGACACCAATTTCGCCCCCAAAATGAACCCTGAAATTTCGTCAGTTTATTCTGGGGTCTCCGACCCCCAGATCCCCGGCATTAACTCCGCCCCTTGGAACCCCGCTGGGGCGCTACCCCCAGACCCCAATTACTGGGGGGCTCCGACCTCTATTGAACTCACGTCTGGGATGCGCCCAGATCCTTCGCTCAGAGAAGACCACCTCGAAAACGTCACCCCCAAGTTCGAGATTCTGCCAAAAGTTGGTAGGTACTGACTTCCACCTGAGAGTGGAAGGCAAACCTTGGCGAAATTATCAATTCTGAAGGCAGGACGATGTTCAGCGTACATTTTTCCATGAGATCGCAAAGTTTTATTCCATTTGCTGCAGAGATATCGCCATTTTCCAGCGAAGATATTTGAAACTCCATTTGATTCTGTTGTCGGAAACTTCCGACTTTGTGTAATTTGTGAGTTTTCGGGTCCCAGTGCATAAACCACATATTTTTTCTCTGTGATTTGGAGTCCAGGCGGCTTGCACTTTCTGTCGTCTGCACTGCAGCTCAGTCCTCAGTTCTCAGTTTTTGCCAGAGCAGCCGGCTGATTTGACGCAATGCCACGTCTGTCACAGTGGCTCAGTTGGTTTTTTAACTATGAGAGTGGAGTTCTTTACAACAATAAACTGGAGAATCATGCTGGATGGCTGCGCTTGGCCATAACTTAATCTGGAACAGGGTGAATAAAATCATTGCGTTTCATTTATGCATTTTGGCGGAGTCAATTATTGCGGGCATGTACGTTGAGTTTTCGGACCAAATGCGAGTGAGGTTTGGGATGAGGTCAAGAGAATGCGTATTAATGCAGGTTATAGCGGGTTCAGTGTTTGAAAATGAAACGTGACTTTTATTCTCCCTGTTCTTGGCAAATGCATTTGTCTGGCCGTTTTTTAATGAGCGGAATAAAAATAGGGGAAATTGGCTTGTTTTTAAACTTTAGCCTCAAGTGACGGTCTGCTGAGCACCGGCTCAAATTACGAGGTCACTGAGCATCATCTCAAGCAGCAGATGATAAGGTCGGATCGCAGAATGTGCAAATGATCCTGAAGATTTGTTTCTGTCTCTCCATGGTTGACATCCTGAAGGGGAAATTTCATCAGCAGGGATTTGCTTTCCTGGTCAGGTATTTCCTTCATGATCTGATGCAAGCCACAATGATGGAATCGGAAAACTTTGCGCTGCCTAAAAGCAGTCTCAGAGCATTAACCTCTCTTCACTGTGCTCTTCAAGCCCTTTTTACAAGAAACCGTCTTGGACATTTTCTAAGCAGTGTCACTTGATCTGGATAATGGAAAGATTGTGAAATCTGGCTTCGGGAATGAGGCACCTAGATGGACAACGAAACCTCAAGCATGCAAAGTCGTGACTTGTGCAAGGAACCCAACATATTTGCGTCTAATCGGATGTTTTTAGCTCGTGTTTTTATAATTTTGTTGTATCGGATATTTCCATCTTTATTTTACTTTCCATTTATCATTCTTTGTTAATATTGGTTTGAGTTTGTTTAACATTGCTTTTGCTGTAAAAGCTTCGCTGAAGTAAGAGCTCTTTGGAGAAGAGCCATTAAAACATTGTTTAAAAATTGTTAAAGATGAAATTTGTCAAGATGTCCATAAAAGACCATTGAAAAATGACATCTTTGTTTTCAGCGTTAGACTTTCTGAGCTAATCTAGTGGCACATTGTCATCGATCCCCGATCTTAATTTGAGTGCCTCTCACATCCAGGCCCCCCCCCCATAAAATTTCGCTGGTCTGACTCCAAATCCGAAGGTTGTGGGTTCGATTCCCGCCACAGTCGGAATTTGTGGGTTGCGTCATGCGCCATTCTGGCTGCAGTGACAGAAAGGGAGACTTAGTGGCAAGTCTTCTAGTCCTTCGGAAGGGACTTTAAGAAGGTGGTCCCGTGTGCAATTCACCATGTGCACGTAAAAGAACACTTAGTCCGTCCAAGAGTGGCGGCAAGTTACAGAAACAGAATAAGCCACAGACACATACAGGGGTACCGAACACCAGTGTGGGTATGGTGAATGATTGGTATGAATGGCGCCAGAGTAAGGCGCAAAGTATGAATGGGTTGATGTGGGCGAAAAGAAGCCCTGGGGAACACCCCGAAAACCTTACACAAGTTTAAGTTTAAGTTTAAGCCACGCGTGAAGCCGGGACGAACAAAAATGAGGAGGTTGACCAATGGGAGATATGGTGTTTTGCGATTTGCGAAACAAGCGAATAATGCAGAACCGCAGGTTTGGTTGGGTTGAGTTTGGTTTGACAGGGTTTGGTTGGGATAGATTAGATTTGCACAGTTTGGTTTGGAAGTTTGGTGGTTTAGATTCACACTGCCACTGCAGCCTCAGTTCGCAGAATCCGCGAATTCCGTGTTTTGGAAGGACCCCGTGAAGCCTTTTTGGTGTGTTGTGCTGTTTTCAATCATCATTTTACCTGCCTGACTCCACTTCAGTTTACCTTCATGTGCATCCTGAGGAGATCGATCTATACAGGGTGGTTTTTTTTAAAAGTATCACTGGTTTTCGGCTTTGCGGTGTAGTATTTTGGTCACGAGTTGCTTTTTTGCTGTCACAGCACGAATGGACGGGCGAAATTGCTCACGTGTAAACAAGCCTTAAGAACACCTGCATATTTTGTCAGCTTCATGACCAACTCAAAGATTTTTTTATAAGCCTTTAATTTGGGGAGAAAATGAGCATGGAATGAAAATAAAAAATTCCACTTCCAGAATGGATGACGGATCACTTCTGCAGATCAATCAATCAATTAAACATGGTGTCACAGAAATCATTTGCGCAAAAAACCATAAAACAAAAGCATAAATTCAAGGTTGAACTTTTTACCATTGGCATTTATCGGCGCATTTTCAACCGCTGCATGTCAAGCCGTCGCCACTCCATTGCTGCAGCATCTGCCACATCGGCTGCATTTCGAGCTGCCACATCCACCACATCTTAAAGTGACGAAGAGGGGATTCTCAACCTTTTGGTGGTTTAATTTTCGAATCGCGAGTAATCCTTGCTTTCTTTCTTGTACTCACTCGGTTTTTGAGCGACTTTTTTTTTCTTCTTTGAACGACTGCGCAATAATGGCAGAAAACACGGCACCAGATGAGCGGATACGGTGGCTGGAGATGGGGCGTATTAACGTGCGGCGGTTGACGATGCTGCGACTCAAGATGCGGTGGTAGTTGCCGATTGTAAAGTTTAACCAATTTCAACTTAGGCCTGTTGAATTTTTACACATTTGTTTACAAATGGCGTGGCTCAGATTGCTTACTTTTGTGCAAATTTTTTTGCAAGCCTTTGTTTGGCCTTGCACCCTGCGGCCTGCCCTGTGTTATGGCATCTGAATCACGTTGGCGCAACTTCAACACCGCGACCATGCAACGCCGTTGACAATAATAATCTTTTCGGCAACAGGCAAAAAGTTTGTTGAATTCTGCCCATGGGCCATTGTGATTCTTTGAACCAGGGAGTCGTGTTTTTGAAGTAAAATGGGCTAATTCGGGCAAAACGAGCTTGTCATTCATTCTTTGAACTGAGAAGGGTTTATCGTAACACCCTGTGCTCTGCTCGAACCTCGATTTACTCATCTCACTCAGGTCGCGGACGCTTCGATTTTTGGTCTGCATCCTCACCTGCATGCACGTGTTCATTGCGGCAATTCACTTCGAACTTGTCGCTGGCTTCGCGCGTGCTATGATTGGAGCGGAAAAATTAATGCAGCATTCATTGGCCGGTCAAATTGAACAACATTCATTGTAGAAACAAGGCATCACTCCAACGAGGAGTTGGAGTGATGCCTTGGTAGAAAACTTTTCCGATAACCGAACACGTGTTTCGGCAAGGCTTCGGTGATTGTGCCCACTTGAAAACGCAGAATATTTCTTGTGGATGCAAGTTTGGAGTTCAAGCATGTTGCGCGAGATTATGACTCACTACGGAGCATTTACACGGTCGAACTCTGTTGTCGAATTTGTGTGAAAAGGTACCGTCGGTAAAAATGAGATTTTTGATGTTAGCTGACTGAAAACCGACAAATGTGATACTTTTAAAATATCCACTCTGTATATAGGGTGGGCCAAAAGTCCCTTTCCACTAACCTATTGTTTCTCCAGAATATCAGAGTGTTCTCCATCATTGTCCCTGCACATCCTTATGCGTTGCCATGTCCTTCGGGACATATTTTGCAACATTGTAGAGGTCAATGTGCCGAATGCTTCCCGAATTGATTGGCGCAGTTGGTCGGTCGTGTTGTATCTGTGCTGGGAAACAATCTCCTTGATGAAGCCCCACAGAGAATTGTCGCATGTTGTCAAATCTGGGCTTCTTGCCGGCCATTTCAAAGGAGCAGGTAATGCCGGGCCGGCGACCCTCGTCCTATCCATCGGCCAGGCAGAGTTTCTTCCAGATACTCGCGCACCCGGATGGAGTAATGGGCAGGAGCCCCGTCCTGTTGAAACCATGCTGTCTGGAGCAGACCGAGCCGGTGAAGCTCAGGAATAAACCATGTGGTGAGCATCTCCAGATATGTCTCCTGGTTCACAGTCCCTTCAAAGAAAAAAGGCCCAATGCAGTGGCTGCTACTCATAGCTGCCCACATCATCACGTGCGGCGGGTTGCTCTCAATTTCTTCGACAAAATGGGGGTTGTCTTTGGACCAGAAATAAACGTTTCTGCATCGGGTGCTGCGGTAGATGGCACATTCATCGCTGAAGAAGAGATTACTTTGGGCTTGTTGCGTTGGGAAAGCAGCCAAAAGGGCTGCGCAGCAATCTCGGCTGCTGTCGTGATCCTGGTCCGACAAGGCAGTGACAAAACTGGGCCGCATTCCGAGGTCCTTCTTCAGATGCCTGCGCATCGTTGTTCTTGGGATCCCCAATTCTGCCGCTCGTTTCCGAGTGGATTTGATCGGCGACAATTGAACAGACTCAGCCACACGCTCACAGGTCTGGGCACTGGTGGAAGGAGGGCCGGCTCGCGGTGCATCGAGGATCTACCAGAAGCAAAAAGTTTAGCCTCCCATGCCAACAAAGAAGGCCTGGAAGGAGGCGGACGCCCAAACCTTTCTTGGAATCTGGCCATAATCTGCTCCATCGTGTCTCCAGTCGCTGGCCTTTCATGCACCCATATGCTGGCCACTAAACGCTGCTCAATGGAAAAAGGGCTGCTATCAGCCATTATAAAAATCACAATCAAAATAAAAATCACCTTTCAGCCTGAAATAAGGAAAAAACAAACAATCAGAGCCAATGCAGCAAAGCGGAAAGGGACTTTTGGCCCACCCTATAGATGCTAAAAGAAGAATTCTGGGAAGTTCGGCTCAATTGGATAAAGTGAGTTTGTTTTCCAAATCTAGGCCTAATCATTTGGGGTCCTTCAAAACGTGGAATCTGCGAACTGAGGCTGCAGTGCAAAAACCCTCAAACTTCCAAACCAAACTGCCCGAATCTAACCCAACCCCATCAAACCCAACTCAACCCAACCTAATCTAACCTGTGGTTCCGCGTAATTCGTTTGTTTTGCGAACTGCCATATCTCCCATTGGTCCACGTCTGCATCCCCTTCATTTGTGGTCTTTCACCTCCCACCCTGAAAACCGGACAGCCGGATAGCCGGACAGGACTGTGGGACAGCCAGAAAGGACCGCCGGACCGACCCGGACAGGTTAGGTTAGGTTAGATAAGGGTAGGATAGACTATCCTAACCAAATCTAACCCAACCTAACCCATCTGGGTCGGTCCGGTGGTCCTGTCCGGCAGTCCTGTCCGGTTTTCAGGGACCACCCCAAGCACCTGTCCTAGTTTGATGATTTTTCTCATTTTTGTTCTCATTGACTATGACTTGCATCAGTTGCCACTTCATGATTCTTCTGGTTGATGGCCAACAACCCACATTTTGAAATTGCCTGCAAATCGAAATGTAAACTACCACGTTTTTCTGGGCACCCCAACTCCTTCTGCCTTATTGGAAATGATGCACATGGTCTAGGTCTCTGCATTTTTCGACAAAATATACCTGGTTATGGAATTGTCATGGCATCGTGCTTACATGCACTGAATGTTATTGTGCGTCATTCTGCGGCACTGGATTTTAACAGTTTTTGTTTCTGACTCTGGAATCTGTCCTCCGAATACACAGGCGGGAGGCTAGCGGTGGCTCCAGTAAAAAAATCAAAACCGGTAATTAGCCTACTGCTGCAATTAGGTACCTACTTCTACCGCACTGGATGAAATCTATCTAACCTTTCGATGGATGGATGCAGTGCTGCAAAAAGTCGGGAGCACGGGAGCAATGATCCTGGGACGGTTGCGGGCCGACCGGGATCGAAATGGGCTGGAGAGCAAAAAGAAAAAAATGGCTCTCCAACTTTCGTCCGGGATGGAAAGATATGTAGGTTTGCGAGCGAGAAATCTGAACTTTTTGGATTTTTCGACCAGGACCGAAACGGGCTGACGAGCAAAAAAAAGCTCATTGACCAAAATTTGACCAGGCTCCAAATTCCGTGCTCCAGGCCCCAGGGCTCCAAACGACTTTTTGCAGGTCTGGATGGATTAGTGCTGCATGGGCTAACCATGAGTTTGGTAAGGAATTCAATGGTTTATCTTTCTATTCACCGCTGTTCTGGCTATTATGTGAAACAATGTTACATAAATGGATACTTGTTTCAATTTCTCTTTCATACTTTTGACAAAAAATTTACCGCCGAAATCAAATGGTACTAATTATTGAAATCAACATGTGTTGAAATGGTAAAAAAATGAACGGCACCAAAATGCAACAATTTATTGAAAAAAAAAAAACTATCGCAAAAAAGTCGAAGGCCCACCTTGCTTCCGAATCGGATGATTGGATTATTGGCGATCGGTGTTCCCAATGGATCTCCTTTGAATCATCTGGTCTGTCTTGTGTCCTTTCAGGATGCAGGTGCCCTGCCATACACTTGCAAGCTGTGCACCCTTGTAGCTGAAGTGACTTCACTGAGGTCACTGGCGTGCATTTGCCATTGAATGCTGAATTTGATGGGTTATGTAACCTTTTTTATTTGGAAAACAGAAAGCTGGTGTAGGCTAAATAGGATCCTACCCACTCGTTTTATCTTGTTTCGCTGATCAATGGTTGCACAGTTTACATGGACAATCATCATTCTTGTGAAGTGTGTGCCCTCAATCGTTTACCTGCATACATGAATTTAGTTTGGCTGTGAATTTAATGTCTCAAGACTTGGGTCCTGGCCTAATTCTTGTTTACCATTCCATCACTTTGGTCCTAGCAGCATGGTTGGGTGTATACCAATGGACGAAGTTTGAGATAACAGTCGACTACCAGCAACACGTGCTCATGAAGGTGCCTGGTGCCCAGTCTGCCAAGAAACATACCTACTGAGAGTGTGCATGAAGCAGAGCTTTCACTCTCATTATTTTGGACTATGGCTTCATTATTTTGGACTATGGCTTCCCGCTCTGAAGGTACTTCTGGGATTTTGATGTGTTCCGTGGCCCGATGTGAGATTGTTCCCGATGGATTTTTGTGAATCACCATTTTGAAACTGCCTATGCAGTTGCAAGGTTCGTACAATATTTTTAATATCAAGGTTTTTTTCATAATTTGTTTTATCTGTCCTGCCCATGCTAATTTGTCTGGCCTAATCACAAGACTCGCAAGGATTTTGTTGATGCATTCTGCAGTGAATCGACACACTAGGCAACTTACCTAAATCTATGATGGTAACATGGATTAGCCCCTATCTGTCTCTTGCCATCAGCAGGTGACCTCAGGCAAAGAAACTCACTTTGAAGTCCACAAAAAACAAAATTTGAATAAAAATGCCATGCCAGAAGAGGTTCTTTTATTTTTTGTTACAAATCTAGATAAAGGAGTAGGTAACAGGCGCAGAAGTTTTGGCAAGGGGCAAATACTTATCCATCACAAAAAAAATCACCTCTTCTGACTTCTGCCCATATCAGGATTCTATGTTGGTCGTCACTTTGATTGCTGCCAGTGTGCATACCTACTAGTTTGCCCCTAATTGGCACGATTCCAGTCAGGGCAACGAGTGTGGTGGGTAACCTAGGTACATTTTGTTTGATTCTGACGTCTTGGTAGCCTACTTATGTCTCTGTTCATTGTGTGGACCTGTGATCCAAGTGACCTGCCAGATGTGGTGTTGGAGAAACCGTGCTTGCCTTTGTTTCCCATCAAACAAATGGACATCGCCCATATTTTAATTGCCGAGTTACCTAACACTTGTAGATAGGGGGGTAGGTAATAAATCCGTTCCTGTTTCATGTGCTGCACAGACGAAAGTGCATGCCGAACTCTATTTGATTTATTTGGGAAGGTTTTGTGTTGTTTTGTTTTCGGGGCAAGACAAAAATAGGCAAGCAGTGGTAGTTTTTTGCGACACCTAGCTTTTACCTAGTGGGTGTCTGAAAATGATTTGCTGGTCTTATGTGATTTCTTGTACACTTCAAAAACTAGCTCATATCAGACATGGGTTTGGCCAAAAAACAAAAGTCCCATTGTTCAGCCTGAGTTTTGCTTCCATGTGGTTGTTCATTCGTATTGGCTTTCCATCCTGATTTCATCGCAGTGAATGGACATATTGCAGTCAGTACAGTTTTTATTTTTGTTTTATGAACTCATGTTCATTATCCATGTTCACATTCCTGCTGATTTTTGTTATTTTTTTTGTCACGGGGATGGTTCAAAATGTTCTGAACCTATTATAACTAACTTTTGGAAGAATCAAAAAGGCTTTTGGTACTTGTGCCGAAGAGTTTGTACTTTGGGCATCCAAATGACTCCTAATTACCTTTAATCGGTTGGCCACCTTGTCAGAGAGTCGTTTTTTTGTCCATCTCCTTTTCTGTTTTGATGGACGCCCTTGACTTCACATCCCCCATTCCATCGTGATTGGTCAGTGGTATAGATTCAGCTCGCAAATTACTTTTTGATCGTGTTCCCGCTCATTTTTATGTGAGGTCGTCTCCTCTTTGAGCTTCTTACTAGATGGAAGTTTATCACGTGACTTTTGCTTCTCGCTGATAATGCCAAAAGTGCTGCCAAACATCTTAGTGGTCTTGTCACTAGGGGTAGGTGCGTACTGGAGGCCCCTCTCACATTTTTACCATTTTTACCATTTTTTCTGTCTGCAAACTTTTTCCGAGAGATAGGTATTTTTTTTTTCGATTACAGTTGATCGCGATACTGATACCGACACCTGACACACATTGGAAGGATGATCTCATCACTGGGATCAAGAAAGAATTCATGGGAGTGGGTCGTCCTTCGCTTTTGATACCCACCAACATACGTACAGGCCAGTTATTTTTTCTCAATTTCAGGTGATTGATCTTGATTGATATTCCTGCTACTGTTGTAGGATCGGGTGGGTTAAGGGGACCCTTCCTATAGCCTTCCTGTAGCAGGGCTGCAAAAAGTCAGGAGCATGGGAGCATCGCTCCCGGGACCGTTGTCGGTCGGCCGACCGGGATTGAAATGGGCTGGGGAGCAAAAAAAATATAAAAAAGCTCTCCGATTTTCGTTCGGGCTAGACGGAAATGGAGACTGGCGAGCGACATGAACCTTTCGTATTCTTGACCAGGATCGAAACGGTGCTGACGAGCAAAAAAGCTCTTCAACCAAAATTTGACCAGGCTCCGAAATCCGTGCTCCAGTGCTCCAAATGACTTTTTGCAGCCCTGTCCTATGGTAAATATGTCCCACCGATGATCAATCTGGCTAGGCTTAGGCTTCCTATATCATGTCCTAGCGTGTCATCTTCAAACCATTTTCGCTTCTTGACAATGGCATTCAAGATTTTACAGAGGAGTGAGAATGGCTTTTGAAGATGCGACTGGAGTGGAGTTCAGTGCAGTGAGGAGTGCTTGCACATCTTCATTAGTGACAAGCCAAGTTGCCGAGCTTTAGCAGCAAATTCTCGCTCAAGCTGCTGTAAGCAGTGCATGCCCTTGTCACCAGGGCTTGCCAATCACCTCTCACAGGGTCAATGACGTCTTGACTTTTTGGCTTGTCATTCATGAAAGCATCATGGATGCAAAATCTGAGTCTGCTTCAAAAGCAACAATGTCACCAATGTTGCCTGCGTTGAGATTGTGGATGTAGGGTTCACACAGTTGTTGTGCAATGTCGACGTCCAGAGTGCTCAGAGTGGCTTTCATGCCGCTCACTGTGGGTTGACTCATTCGTGGTGTGAGAAATGTTTTCTTTGACCTGGGTTTCATCTTTTTGGGAGGCGAATGGGCCATTCTTGATTGGGGTGCTCTTTTTGATGGGGACTGCATTGCAGATCTCGTTGAAGAGAGACTAGGTAGGTCTTTGCTAGTGCCTGCTTCAACCATGGCGACATGCTCTCTGTCATCATCAGGGAAGTCTTCCTCAGTGCCGTGTTCATTTCCCCTATGCCTGAAGAAAGGACCTTCATCATCATCCCAAGTTTCGGGAACTTCAGGAGGGGATCCAGTTTGGTAGACGATTCCTAGCCCCCTTAGCATGTGTGAATCGTAACGATTGCTGTTGTGGGCGATGGCAACCACCTTGTTGGTAGGTGTTTTGGAAAGTAGGTTACAAGGTGTGCTGTGAGCCACACCTTTAACTTCGGAAGTGAAGTGACAATGATGAATCACGCGCGTATCTGTCTCGTTGAACTGACGGGAACAAATGCAGCAGTGGGTCGCCGAATTTCTCAATTCACGACATTGTTCTTCGCTTAAGCTGTGTGGTTTACTCTTTTGCAATTCCTTTAACAGTTCGGTTTGTTCAGCGAGCAAATAGCTGAGCAGGACGCTAACTAGATCCTCGTCGAAACTTCTGCCGATGTAGATCACTGGATTTTTGACCAATCGCTTGAGGTAATTGTCAACAATTACATATCCGAATGCGCAGACCACGTGTGATGCTGTTTTTTCGGTGAAAGACTGTTCTCCACTCGGGTCTTGCCTGCAACCAGCAATTGGACGCAGAATGACCTCAAGATCATAGTAGATGCAATAACGAATTGGGACTTCCCTCCAAAATTCTTTGTAGCTGAGAAAACGTTCCTCCCAGCTGGGCATGACAATGTTCTGGGCTGGAGATTTGGAGCAGTTGACGAAATGCCGTTTGTAACTCCGTTTCGAGCTATACCTGTGCATGCAACGTGTGCAAAACTTTCCGCCTCGATTGGGAAAAAACGACGAGAGAAAACTGTCAATGTTTGTGATGAGACAATAGTGAGAGGCGGAGCTGTTGTTCTTTCGGAAGAGAAGAAGGTAGATGGAGTTTGGACGTTTCCCGAGATATTTGGAGAAATAACTCGGGTAAAGTGTTCCATCTTCGTAGGCCAGGATAACCAGAGCGATGTTTTTATTTTGTCTTTCGAATTGCAGAATTTCTGTATTGCCGACTGGAAAACGGAGACCAGCCAAATTGAGTTGCTTTTCGTATGGAATGTAGGGTGCAATTCTCCCTCGATTGGTTCTTTGCGGGTATAAACCAGCAAGAATAGCGTAGACGAAACACTTTGCATCGGTGTTTTCCATATAACACGGGGTGAATGTCAAGGGATTTTTTCAGCCTTCTGGACAAGGGCCTCCAACGACCTGAGTTCCTCGAGTGTAGTTCCTCGGGGTTTTGACGAAGAGAATAACTTGAAGCGAAATAAAATATAAGAGATTGTAATTTTTGTAGATAGTTTAAGCCAGACTCCCAACAACACTGGCAAGCCCTCTCCAAGATTGCCCGTGAATCCGCGATGATAAAGTCCTTTCTCCTCGATTCGCCTTTTCACGAGAACCGCCTGACGAGAACTAACTTATCAATTTTTCTGAGAAACCGGCACAACGGCCTTTTTCTTCTTTGTTCTCAGGCGAACACAACATCGGACATTGGCGGCAGGCACCCCGCACCTCCCCCTTTTTTTTCAAAGCGGCGGCTGTGCCTTTCCGTGCAACGTCCGACACGATGCCCTCCCGAGAACGCAGAAGAAATTCGTGAAGACAGAATCACACAACACAAAACAAAACAAGCGAACAATTGGAGTAACTGAAAGTAAACAAAATTAATCAAATTTGGAGAAACTATAAATTATTCAAAATTAATCAAAATACAACTGTTTAATTGTTAGAATCATATTGTGAGTCTGAGCAACTCGTATAGTAGGTACCACACTGCGATACATATTCACGAGGTATTTGTTAACACTCAGGTTTTTCGGAAGTCTCACGTAACACGAACCTGCCGCATTGTTTGTTGAAGTTTCTCAAATCAAATCAAATAACTTAATTTGCAAGGACGATAGTCCAGGCGCAAATCAACACAAAACATTGATGGCGGTGGTAAACCTACAGAACAAGAGCTCAAAGAGTCAGAAGATTTTCAAATGAAGAGAAAGATGCACGTACTTACAACAATGATAAACAGTTGCATAGTAATGTTACTTCATCAGCCAAGATCTGACATTTCGTTTGAAGGTGCCCACACTAATATCACTATCTGTCCCAAAAACCTCAGAACCAAGGGCATTCCAATCATTCACGGTCCTGACAGCAAAAGAATACTTCCCCACATTTTTGTGACAAGAGGCCGAATAGAGCTTAAAATCATGGTCTAGTCTACCAAAATGACTAGGTGGCAACAAAAACTCCTTTATGGAGGACCAGCCGCCTACATTATTCAGCCCCAAGAATAAACCAGCCATCCTAGCAACCTTCCTACGAGAAGCCAAGGAGTTCCATCCCAGTTCTTGCATCATATCGGACACACTATCCAGTGGGGAGTATCTTCCTGTAACAAAACTGAGTTTTTTGGGGGCGTACTTGCAGATGTAAACGGATTAAAGTACGCTAAGCCCACACGAATTCTGAGAATGTCGCTAATTCGCCAATTGCTCGCTTCGGATTGGAAGCTCGTCATCGAAGTTTCAATTTTTCTCATGCACTTTTCCACCAGTTTGTCAAGGTCGGAATAGACGAAAAGCGACTCGCTGGTGCTTCGGAACCAGGCTTGCTTACTCTCGGAAACAGTGCCTTCGGCTTCTGCCGAAAAAAAGTCTCTCTCAAATTCTGTGTTAAACTCAATCCAATACTTGAGGCATTTCTTCTTTGCCAGGCGTTGGCGCAGAAGAGCTTTGACCTGTTTTCTTGCTGTTAGCAAAATATTGTCCACGTTCGTTGCAGTATGTCCACCCGCTCCAATTTCAATGGGCAAATCGATGACCTCCGCCGCTCCACGAAAACACGTTTCAGTCACTCGGCAAGGAAATGAAAACCTGCTGGTCCGCTCTTCTGCCGTTAATATTGGTTCTGGTTCTTCGGCAAAATGTGTTGGCTGCTTCGATGGTAATAATTCACGGTCGAAAGAAGGCCCATCGATTTGGTTGTTATTGTAGTTGTGGGTAATTTCTGCTGTTAGGTTGGCGATTTACAGCAGAAATGGCGTGAGTTCGGGCACGGTGGCGGATGTATGCCTGTGCACTGTTGAATGTTTTTCTGACAGGGCAAAGGTCGCATCCATGCGTTCTGGCCAAATGGAGGTTTAGATGCGATTGATATCGAAATGTTTTTACCGGGTTAATGCAATGGCGACACTCGTACATTAACACCTGTCGCGGTCGTTGACACTTGTGAGTTTTAAGTTTCCACCAGACAAATGATTTTTCACAATTCTTGCACCATTCACGTTTGGTTGCCACGGCTGCCACTTTTTTGTCTTTCTCCAGCAAACAACACTTATGCCTTGGAAATGTCCAGATGGTAAAATCTCTCTTACATTTCATGCACATTTTTCTTCGCTGCACAGTTATTCTCTTCTTTGGGGGAGTTAGTTTTTGAAAAGCCGGAGGACTGTTTTTGGATTTGTCTATTGGGTAAAATGTTTTTTTTCCCTGCGTTTGCCTTTTTTTGAGCAGCTGTAAGCGGAGCGCGTTTCACCAGGATGCTGTGCACGGCTTGTGTCGCGGCGGCACTCGACGTTCCCGGTGTTGGTGGTTTTCCGTCAGTTGCAGGTTTCTCTCCAGCGTCGTAGTTGGTGTCATCATTATCATCATCAGCTTCGTTTTCAACGTCACCAGCTCTGGCATCGTCACCTTCTTTGTCGCTTTGGTACTCATCCGAAATATCTTCGTAGTCGGGCAATTTCAGCGTTGCCGATTCCGGTTTGTTGCTGTTGCCTGTTTCGCCTTTTCCGCCATCCTCAATTTCATCAGCCGTTATGTCTATCCACTCCACGTGGGATGTTTTCCCCGCTGTTGATTTCAGTTCGTCGGAGCTGTGTCGAAAGAGACTCGGGCATTCGAATTGAAAATTGGCTCCACACGCTCGTGGTTGGAGTCTCATCTTCAATTCTTCGGCCGAGATCTTCTGAGCTGCTGCTGGTCGCTGCTGTTTTCCTCTTGTCCCGGCTGAAGAACTGTAAATACGTGGTCGTTTAACAGCTGCAGTCTCCTTCTTCTTCAAAATAGGCGTGTAAGTTCTTTTCTGCCCCCTTCCCCCACCCTTTTGCTCAATGACAGATGAGATTGGCGTTTTTGGAAAGTAACGGTATCCGATGTCTGCAACTGTGGCGGTGGTGGTGGTGGTCGATGAAGAAGCTTTTGGTGAAGAGAGAAATCCGCTTTCGGCAAGGCTTTGCAGCGGTTGCTCAAATTGCAGCCGACTACCCAGGAGCGATTGGGAAAAGTAACCCTGCTCCTGCCTCTGGGGTGACAAGGTGGGTGGAACGTCTTCCGGCGGCAGCAGCTGCTGTACGTCATCTTCCTGGGTAGGTGTTGTAGTCGTCAAATCCAACTGCAGCATTTGTTCACAAGTCTGAACAGTTACTAACAGTTCTTGTTCATTCAATAACTGCACTGCCTTTTCGAATGGAGCACCGGGGTTTCTAAAAATGATTATGCAGCTGTACACTTGTTCGTGAGGCTTGTCCTGATCCCAATCAAATCGTATGATGCGATGATCTACTCTCAGATCTGTGAAAGAACTACCTTCCCTTTGCAATTCCAAAGTGTGGGTGACGATATCAGATTTGCTGTCGAACATTTGGTCGCTCCACCCTTCAGCTCTGGCAACCTGTTTTGCTTGCACTTGTTGCAGTTGGTACGAATGGTTTGTTTAGTCAACGAAGAGTTTGTTTAGTCTATCCTGATCAAATCTCTTGTAAAATGAGTTGAGTAACTTCGTCAGAAATGTCACCAAACGTCCGAGATAGTCTTTCGGTATTGAGACCATTTGCACACGACTTTTTCCACTTCCAGATGCTCCTTTGTCGGGAGGACCACTTTCCGGATAACGGAAAATTTGCAGTGCCTTGCCAGTTTTGTCTCCGCTCACAGTTGCAAAAAATTCTAGAAAGTTTGGTTTATTCAGTTGTTTTTTGTGGACGTACGTGGTATGGGCTGAAATGCTATTCTGACAACAGGAGTGGAAGTAAAGGCATTGCTGCTGCCGCTGCCGTTACGATAACAATGGGTCCCATGGTGTAATGGTTAGCATTTATCACGACCCCCCGCGAACCACCCAGGCCTACCATGAGGTTAGCCCGCTCTTGGTGTCATGACACCAGTTGGTTCTCCCCGTCGCCCATGCGCCCCTGGATAGCCCCCGGAACAACAAAACAGACCAACAACGTTTTTTCCCAAACAAAATCCATTTTACTCGCTAAAACGTAAAATACAATAATGCTTACATTTGGAGCACGCCACAACCTCGTCTCCGTCTGGAAAAGCACTTTTAAGACTGAATCGGAGAGCGTCTTTGCACAAACAAAAAGAACGAAGAAAATGAAGGCAACCACCCACGCTCCCACGGGATTTCTGGAGTTTAATTGGAGTACAATAAAATTGTGGTAAAAGGTTTTTGCCAATCCCTGATGTCGACTGCTGCTGACTTCTGCCTATGTTTGGGTGATGCCAAACCTGACTTTCTCTTTTTGTTACATTTATGGTTTCTCCCAAGCTACCCTCCCTTACAAACAATATTGAATTGCCTTTCAAAGCATTTTGATGCAAGCAGGACATCTTTAGAGTAAGAAAAGCAACGTGGGGTAATTGAAAATGGAAATGTTATTGTACGCTTGTTAACATGCTGAGATCAGAGGGGAAAATTGAAGTAGGATACAAAAAGCAAACAAAAAACAATGCAATTATTCATCTCTCTTATTCTTGGTAGACGTCGATCGATTGAGGAAACTTGCAAGCAACTTCAATGTGATCTGTGCAAGTTGTCCTTCGCTTGAGCTCTTTTAGTTCAGGATTCGGCAATATTAATGAATATCATCTGCTCGAATGTGATGTTAGAAATGTCATGTTCTTCAACTCGAAATCAAATGCGCTATTTGTCTGCAGGTCGAAAGCCCATCACAGCATCATTTTACGTCATTATCAAAATCGCGTTAATGACGCAGACACACCTGGAAAGAGGACTAATTCCACTGAATCCACGAGGGATTATTGCGGACTCTCGAGAGAGCCGTGATGCTTGAAGATCAAAGGGCACAGGAAATAGTTGCCTAAATTGAATGTTGTGTCGTAGAATAGTGTGCATGTTGATTTGCTGCTTTGCACCAGATTTGGAAGTATTTGCTGCATATTGCGACTGGAGCAGATAACAGGGAATGGTATTGTAACAAATTCCTCTACAAATACTTTAAGAATTGCAGACAGCAAAAACATGCTGTAAAGTTCATGCGAAAACTGGCACCGTTCTCTTTCGATCCTCGAGAGTTTTTTTCGGACGTGGTGTGGGTAATATTCCTGGGCTTCAAAACGGGAGTGTCATGTGCGACGGTGAGCTGGTCGTATATTTCCTTGCTTTTTAAATTCAATTTTGCATGATCTGTCCCCGTCTTGAAAAACCGATCGGGTGGAGCGATTCTATATTTGGGTCGTGGATGCCTCGGGGGGTTTGACTTGGCGATTTCCATGTGATTCACCAGAATTGGCACAATCTTCTCCTAAATAATGAACAAGAGTTAATCCGTTGTGGTATGGCAGTTGGAATGCCAGTCTGTTGAAATCTCTGATCTTCCCTTGCTTTGTGGATCCAGTCAAAAATTCCAGTCAATTTATTTGGGAACTACCTCTTTCGGGTGGTTGTGCTTCCCGTTGTTTATCCAGTTGTATGAATCGGCCTTCCAATCGTCCATTTTACGTTTTTTCATGATGCTGCAAAGAAAATATTGGCATCCTTCAACCCCTGAAATTGGCGTGCGAAGAATTTTGGCTTCGTCAGGATGCCTCAGAATCTCCCCAATATCACCACTTACAAGCTTCCTCTCGGAAAAGTCATAGGTATGCATGTGATTTGATGGAGTTCCTCCGTTGGTAAAATCGGTGGCTGAGCATTCTTCTGCTTCTCAAGTTCTTCACCTTGCATCACAACTGCTGAATGGGTTAACATCTGCTGTGACTGGTCCAATGTTTCCTAAAAGGTGGACTTCTTCTTCTTCAGCACTTAAACTGTCAGATGCAGCATTATCGGTTGTTGGGAGTGCTGAATCTTCTCGTACTCGGTAAGGCGCTAGTTCCAGGCTAATCATAGGATAAAGGGGCTGATGTTGCTGCCTGTGACAGCGCTATTTTGAGGGACGTCATGCATGAGCAGCCGTGTGAGGCCTTGTCTGAAATAGAAAAGGATACCTTGACGTTTTTTCCTAGTGCGTGGCTTTGGGATCGACGTTTTTTTTCCTGGTGGGTTCAGGATCATGATATTCACTGCACTGAATGAACTGGCACCGGCACATTTGCACCATAGGCTATCACCTTTAGCATGAACTTCGGAGTTCCTTGCATTTGGTGCCATCTTGAATTTCCTCAGCAAGATATATTGCTGATGAAAATGCTTCAGTTAGTTGTTCTGTGTGGGTTCTGCAGAGAACGGAAGGTCGTGCAGTTGGTTCTTGGTTCGAATGTCGGTAGCCTGCCTCCAATACTGCAGAGCTCTTTAAAACACTTCACAGCTGCTCCTGCTCACCACAGACTGGGCTTGAAGCAGTCTGAGAAACTGTGCTTTGTTCGCCACTGTAAAACTTCTGCATTCTAAGGAGGCATTTTGTCAAGAGTGCCAGAAATGATTGCTTCCGGATCTTTTCCAGATTAACTCGATGGGAGTGCTTTCTTCAGAAAATGAGAAAAGGTTTCTGTAGAAACACCAATCATTGGTTCGTCGTCAGATGACACAAACTTCAACAAAATGCTCATTCACGCTTCTAATTTGAAGGCTTCTCGGATGCCAGCTAGGCCCGATATTGTCTCCATTGCCCACTTAGCTTTATCTCCTCCAATCAGTCCGTCGTTTTGTCATTGGACGATTGCAGCGAATACGCCGTCTGCCGGTGTCCACTCTTTGAACACAGACATCACTTTTACCATAATTATCCTGATTTCCATCAGCAATTGGAGCTGGATTTGGGGCCCTTCGAGCAGTCAGTATCTACCACACCGTTCCTACCGGAATGGCAGAGATGTACCCTATGCGGATAATGTTCCCGTTCCGCATCTTGGATTACTCGACCAGAGCGTTGAAGCACCTGAAACGACACTGTCGTTGTCAGCCGTTGAGCCTCCTGTGGTGTGGCCTCTGGGGCCGGTATTACGACCAGAGCACCTCCTTGAACAGTGATGACTCCTATTCCATAAACATCACTCAGTTCTTTTGGCACTTCGTAATCAGATGGCACCGCTCTGTGGTTATCCGCTCTTCGTCCAATCATCTTACTATAGACGGTATCGATTCTCGCTTTTGTTCAGTATCTGGAATGGAAAGATGTAAATAAAGAAAGTTAGAGGTGGTCTCTGAAACGTTGGTATCACATTCATGATCATAATGGCTGCCGCCTCGGCTGTAGTTTCGACCCTCACTTTTGGGTGGTCTTGGGCTGTCTTGTGTAGGTACCCATTGATTTCAGTTGCCCCTAAAACGGAAGCCAAGCAGATTCAGATATGGGGAACGTGGGGGCCACACTCTAGGCCCATTGTGGCTAATCCAAAGGCATAGGAAGACGTCGCCCAAGTATTGCCGAAGTGGGAGCCAATAATAAGCCACGGGCGGTTATTGCTGCAAATAGCAGATGACCGTGTTCGGAAAAGAGTAGGGGATGACCTCTATCTGCAGCCGTTGCAGTAACGCAGCCCTGTGAGGCAGCCGTTGAAGAATGCCCAAATCATGCGCTGGCCAATTATGCCGGTTAGGACGTTTAGTTTCTGTATATGCTGAGTGTGGCCCTCTAAGGCACAGTGGGGGTTCATCCAGCTCATCTGCTGGCGATGGCGTGACCACTACAAACTGGCTTCGCCCTCGAAAGGGAACCTGGTCCGGCACGTCGTCATCCGCATCAACGCAGGATACACGGAATCTAATACTTGTCTCTTCGTCCATGCCATCCAAAGCCTGGACATTTTGAAGTTAAAACGGCTGGTGCTCATGCCTCTTTCGAGAATCCGATGGCTCCGATTCCCCTGTACTGCCCAGTTTCAAACTATGAGGCACATTTCAAACATCTCACCTGAATTCCTGCGTAAGATTGTTTATCTTTAGCCGTACTCCTTACTTGTTCGTCCTCTACCTCCTGTCTCTGCCAAAGCCTTTTCCATATCAGTGTAGACGGACTTATTTCGACGAGCTTCCCGTAAACGACCCATATGGTCCTCCCATACCGCCAGGAGCAGTCCGACCAAGTCTTCTGAACAATTTTTGCCACGTGGCATTCTTCAAACAATGATAAACAGGGTGCTCCTGCAAACAATCATGAAACATGTGTTTTGACGCCAGCCTGCCTGATTCCAGCTGATTGGATTCTTGATTGGGTAATATACCTCCTCATAATAATTAACTTTGATGGCCATCAACTGCTCCTTGATAATCATCACCTAAATGATAATTAAAGAGCTCATTTACACTTATTCTTTGGATGGCCATCAGTTAATCATTGTTTTGATGACCATCAAGCTATAAAGTATTCACACCAGTCAATTTTGATTCACATCAACCACTTGATGGGCATCTAATTTTTGGTGCAAATACGGTATAACCCCCGCTTCTAGGGCAACTTGGGACGTGCTGGTGATCGGCTGCACCTCGCGGGAAATGAGACCGGCAGTACTGAGATTATCACTTGTGGCAGGCCTTTCCGCATCCTGGACTGAGAAAGTTGTTCGTATCCGAGACCATTTTTGGATGGCGTTGGATGATCAGGATGCCATTCGTGAAACAAGACACATATCTCAACTGCACTTTATGATGGTCTCTGTGCATTGACACTTATTCCACGCCCATTTCATTCATGTAACGAGCCACTGCATAAAAGCTATCTCACGAGTTAATAGTGTTTTCTTGCTTGATGCAGGAGCTGATTGGTTGATGGCAGGAGATGATTGGTTGATGGCAGAAACTGCTTGGTTGATGACATCAGCAGGCTCCTGGACTCAGAGCAACTCCAAGCATGTGACCAATTCAAATCACATCAAATCAATTACATATCATCAAAAAAGTGACGAAAATATTTGTCTTCCCATAATCGCCTTCTCAGATGATTTCGTGAGCAGCATCATGTCTTAAGACAAATACAGTTCTGATGTTGACCTCTTTGGTCTCAGGAGGTAGCGTTTTCTCCACAGCCTTGCACTGCAGTGCAGACAGGCTCATTCACATGGGATGACCTTGCATTTGAATAATTGTGTTTATCTATCGAAAGACAGCAGAATTCGAGGTGCTGCTTTCGGTGTGGAGGTGTTTTTGTGCTTCAACCACATCGACTGCCCTGTGGGCCATGACATTTGTACCTACTGCACAGCTCTCGATTGCCCTCTGACCGTAGCTCAATTGTCCATTGAGCGATATCAAAACCAGGACATTTGCTGCATAGAACAACAATTTATTAAACAACATTATGAGAAAAACACTAGTCTGGAATACGAAGATCTTTTTGGAGCTTGTGATTCGGTCAAAGCTGAATTTCGTAAGCTTTCGCCAGTAGTTGCGTCATTTGAACCGTGAAGTTGGAGGAAATTTCTCCAATTTTCGTTCGCATCGAATCTGCTAAACGGAGAATGATGGCTTTAAAAAAATAAAGTGGACAGATTCTTTGGAACGAACACTTTCAGCCGACAGTTTGTTAACTGCATCTTAAGTGTATCAGAATTGGGCCTGCGTAAAGCTCCTAACTTAAAGTTGATACTTCAGATCCCTTCGGTGGCCAACCCTTTCCCGTTGCAAGGTATGGAAAGAAAAAGGTGGTCGCTGAGAAATCAAAGCTGCTCATCTGATGGGGATGGAGACAGTTTGTTGAGAATGCCATCGGTTTGCAAGTTCTTCACGAGACCCAATCTCACATCATGAGACACTTATACCACGTTTACACTAGGAGGATGAAGTGACTTCATGGGCACCATGAAGTCACTTCATGGCAGTGGTCCTGATGTAAACACTCTTTGTAAAGTTCTGGAGATGAAGTCACTTCATGGCCACTCACTTCATGTTTCTCACTCTATCTCTTGCTTCATGCCCGTTTTATGAAGTGAGTTGGAGAAAGTTACTTCATGAGTTTGAAGTCACTTCATCCACATGGATTTTCTAATTTAAAGGGTTTCCATTTAGTGTTTTGCTGCAGTGCAAGTTCATTTGCTAGTGTTCTGAACGACAAAGTAGGGTGGTGCAATGAGTTCAGATTCTGAAGATGAAGGGCGAGCATCAAAACAATTCCAGAAACTGTCAGACGAGGATGCAAAGCTCTTTTTTGATGTTTGG